>JAXCGZ010013751.1:0-22500 GCA_037179515.1 Halocaridina rubra | reverse complement strand
GGGAGAACATAAAACTGACGCCATCTCTGTCCCAAACCTCTCCCATTCATGGGTCGGTAGGAGGGGTAGCCATTAGGAGACTTAAACAGAAAATCAAGAATTTAGAGGCAATGGTTATAAGCCTTGATGATAAAATTCGGAATATGGATGGAGAAATGAAAGAGAATGAAACACTCAGAGAGCAAATAAGATCTTTGGAGGAAGCAAATAAAGCACCAGGGCAGGAGAGAAAGGAACTAGAAAAAAGAATAAAGAAGCTGGAAGGGGAAAAGAGTCAACTAGAATCTAGAATTTCTAAACAAGAAGATAAAAACAAACAGCTGAATGACAACCTAAAGGAATTAGATGTTAGTTCACTGCTCTCTTCTGAGAGAGACGACATTGCTGCTTGGAATGTGCAGATTAAGGAAAACATTGAACAGTTCAGAAAAGAGTTCCAGGAGCTGAATATTGAAAATGATGCCATGAAAACTTCCTTTGCTGATGCACTAAAGGGGAATGAGGCAGTAAAAGAGGCTGTAAAGGTGGTGGCACTGGAAAACATACAAACAGTTGACTATAAAGAGACAGTAATCGGAAAAATGAAAGACGTTGTGATGGAAAGGGCAAACCCACTCATCAGACAGGCACTTGATAAGGAGAAGACAGTGGTAATCTCAGGCATAAGCGAATCCCAGGAGCCAACATGGCAGGGGAGACTTGAAGAAAATAAGGCTAGGGTTGTAGACCTGATAAGAAAGCTTGGAGTAGTTTGTGGTCCTGAGGAAATTGTAAACATACACCAACTAGGTAAATATTCGAGGGAAGGAAAGCCGAGACCAACAAAAGTAACCTTTGAGAGAGGGGAAACATGTAGGGAAATATTGTTGAGAAAAAAAAGTCTAAAAGACCTTCAAGAATGCAAAGAAGTGTTCATTAGACGATACAGAACACAGGAAGAGATGGGAAAGATAAAAAACTTGTTGCAAGAGGCAAGAAGGTTAAATGATGAAAGAAATGAAGAACAGAAGAAAAATTTTCGTTACAGAGTTCTTCCAGACAATGGGGAGATAAAGAAGATAATGACAGAAGATCAGGGGATGGGGCCTCATTAAGATTGTTATACACAAATGCTGATGGTTTAGCTGGTAAGGCAGTAGAATTAAAAGATAGGCTTCACAACAGTAAGGCAGATATAGTAGCAATTACAGAGACTAAGTTGAGTGAGGACATAAACAGTATCACAGTTTTTTCTAAGGGCTTCAGAATACTAAGGGTTGAAAGATCTGAGAGGACTGGTGGAGGGATAGCACTGCTCATAAGTGAAAGGATTCAAGTTGAAGAAATAAACTTGGCTATAGAAAGTGAGTTCAAGGAATTTCTTGTTGCTAGCATAAATACTGGGTCAGAGAGCATTATAATAACTGTTGTATATAACCCACCAAGGAACCAAAATAGGTTAGAAGTTTATGAGGAAAGTCATATAGGTACTATTGAAATCATAAACTCAGTTGTTAACATGGCACGGGAGAGATAATGTAGGATTTTGATTATGAGAGATTTTAATCATTTGATAGATTGGATAAATCTTGACCCACACAGTATTGAGGACTCATTCGGGGCAAGATTCCTAGATTGCGTACAAGGGAATTTCCTACACCAACATGTAATGGAACCAACGAGGGCCAAGGGTGGGGATGAGCCATCACTACTTGATCTGGTATTCACAGATAATGTGTTGGATATTGAAAAAATTGTGTATGAACCACCAATTGGAAAGAGTGACCACTGTGTGTTGTTGATGGAGTATATCATTGAAGATATTCTGCCTGAGAGTATATGCACTGAGGACATGAGGAGGAACTATACGAAAAGAGATTACATAAAAATGAATGAGCTTTTTGCAGTTATTGACTGGAGAGCCTTATGTTACAACAAATCTGTACAAGAAATGTATGACATCTTTTGTGAGAAATATGGGAAGATAGTAGATTGCTGCATACCTGTCACCAAAGTAGGTGTAATTCATGCCAGAGAGAAATGGTTCGATAATGGGTGTAAAAGAGCTAAGGAGTGGAGAGACAAATGCTGGAAAAGGCATAGGAGGAGAAAAAACATAAATGCCTGGCAAACCTACAAAAGAGCAAGAAATGACTACCTAAGTAAAAGGAGAGAGGCAGAGAGAGACTATGAGATGGACATCACCAGGAAGGCTAAAGAAAATCCCAAGCTTTTCCACAGCCTTTTCAGAGGAAAACTGAAGGTAAAAGAACAGGTTTTAAGGCTAAAGAGAGAGGATGGAAGCATCACTGAGACAGATGAAGAGATCTACAAAGAATTGAACAAGGAGTTTCTGTCAGTATTTACAGTAGAAAATACCCCATCCCCTCAGATTGCAGAGATAGAATCTCAAGGGCCGGTATTAGAGAACATCAACCTTACAGCCACAGATGTATGCAAAGCGCTGATGGATTTAGATGTTCATAAAGCTACAGGTCCTGATGACTTATCCCCTCATGTACTTAAAGAATGAGCAAACTCAATACCAGTGGAACTGGGTATCATATTTAAAAAGTCACTGGAGTCGGGGGAGATTCCAAGATGCTGGAAACAAGCAAATGTGATACTTATCTTCAAAAAGGGAAGGAGGGATACGGCTCTAAACAATAGAACAGTTTCCTTGACCAGCATAGTTTGCAAAGTTATGGAGAAACTAGTAAGGAAACATATCTCTTCTCACTTAGAATCCTTCAACTTTTTGTCAGTGAGGCAACATGGCTTCAGAGAAGGTAGATCAACAGTAACAAATTTATTAGAAATTTATGATGAGGTAAGCCGAATCTAACAGGAAAGAGAGGGCTGGGGAGATTGCATATTCCTAGACTTCCAAAAAGCGTTTGACACTGTTCACATGGGAGACTTATTAGGAAGCTGCAAGCAATGGCTAGAATAGGTGGAAATGTCTTGGAATGGATAAAAACTTACTTAGAAGGAAGGGAACAGAGGGTTAAAGCGAGACACTCAGTGTCTGAATGGAGAAGAGTTAGTAGTGGAGTTCCACAGGGTTCAGTTTTAGGGCCACATTTGTTCCTTGTATATGTAAATGACCTACCAGAGTCTGTAAATTCATTCATGAATATGTTTGCAGATGATGCAAAGATTGTGAAGAAAGTAAAAAAGGAGAACAATGGTAGAGAACTTCAGGAAGATCTAAATAGTCTGCATGAGTGGTCATAGAAGTGGCTAATGAAATACAATACTTCAAAATGTAAGGTAATGAGAATGGGTACAAGTGCAAGAATGCCCAAGCTTGACTTCTCGGTGGCTGGAGTACAACTTCAAGAGACAGAAAATGAGAGAGATCTAAGAGTAAACATACTGGCAGATTTGTCTCCAGAAATACATATAAATGGCATAGTAAGGGCAGCATATGCATTCTTATCAAATGTAAGGGTAGCCTTCAGGCACATGGACAAGGAAATGTTCAGAAATATTTATGTAACCTATGTGAGGCCAAAACTTGAATATGCAGCCCCCATTTGGAAACCGCACTTGAAAAAGCACATAGCTAAGCTTGAAAAAGTTCAAAGACATGCTACGAAACTGGTGCCAGAAATACGCAATCTCAGTCATGATGAGAGGCTGAGGGAATTAGACTTACCATCACTCGAAGCTAGAAGAGTGAGGGGGGATATGGTGTCAGTCTTTAAATTCCTTCAAGGTTATGATAGAGTGGATAGGGGTCAATATTTTGATATGGCTGGCTCTAGAACTAGAGGTCATAGCTTGAAGCTTCGTAAGAGAACTTCTTTGCAGGATGTAAGAATATACTTTTTCAGTGTAAGAGTAGTTGATAATTGGAATTGGCTAAGCGAGGAGGTAGTTAATGCTATCTCAATCCATAGTTTTAAGGACAGGTATGATAAGTATCACTAAGTATAAAATGGAACCGATCAGAAGACGGGAAGATACGAGCTTTAGGCTCTTTCCCGTAAGCACAATTATATAATTACAATTAGGTAATAACACTCACACACACTGAGAGGACTGGTGGAGGGATAACACTGCTCATAAGTGAAAGGATTCAAGTTGAAGAAATAAACTTGGCTATAGAAAGTGAGTTCAAGGAATTTCTTGTTGCTCGCACAAATACTGGGTCAGAGAGCATTATAATAACTGTTGTATATAACCCACCAAGGAACCAGAATAGGCTAGAAGTTTATGAGGAAAGTCATATAGGTACTATTGAAGTCATAAACTCAGTTGTTAACATGGCATGGGAGAGAAAATGTAGGATTTTGATTATGGGAGATTTTAATCATAAAGAGATAGATTGGATAAATCTTGACCAACACAGTGGTGAGGACTCATTCGGGGCAAGATTCCTAGATTGCGTACAAGGGAATTTCCTACACCAGCATGTAATGGAGCCAATGAGGGCCAGGGGTGGAGATGAGCCATCACTACTTGATCTAGTGTTCACAGATAATGTGTTGGATATTGAAAAAATTGAGTATGAACCACCAATTGGAAAGAGTGACCACTGTGTGTTGTTGATGGAGTATATCATTGAAGATATTCTTCCTGAGAGTAGAGGCACTGAGGACATGAGGAGGAACTATCCGAAAGGAGATTATTGTACACCAAAATGAATGAGCTTTTTGCAGTTATTGACTTGAGAACCTTATTTTACAATAAATCTGTACAAGAAATGTATGACATATTTTGTGAGAAATATGGAAAGATGTAGATTGCTGCATACCTGTCACCAAAGTAGGTGTAATTCATGCCAGAGAGAAATGGTTCGATAATGGGTGTAAAAGAGCTAAGGAGTGGAGAGACAAATGCTGGAAAAGGTATAGGAGGAGAAAAAACATAAATGCCTGGCAAACCTACAAAAGAGCAAGAAATGACTACCTAAGTAAAAGGAGAGAGGCAGAGAGAGACTATGAAAGGGACATCACCAGGAAGGCTAAAGAAAATCCCAAGCTTTTCCACAGCTTTATCAGAGGAAAACTGAAGGTAAAAGAACAGGTTTTAAGGCTAAAGAGAGCGGATGGAAGCATCACTGAGACGGATGAAGAGATCTGCAAAGAATTGAACAAGGAGTTTCAGTCAGTATTTACAGTAGAAAATACCCCACCCCCTCAGATTGCAGTGATAGAATCTCAAGGGCCGGTATTAGAGAACATCAACCTTAAAGCCACAGAGGTATGCAAAGCGCTGATGGATTTAGATGTTCATAAAGCTACAGGTCCTGATGACATATCCCCTCATGTGCTTAAAAAATACGCAAGCACAATATCAGTGGCACTAAGTATCATATTTAAGGAGTCACTGGAGTCGGGGGAGATTCCAAGATGCTGGAAACAAGCAAATGTGATACCTATCTTCAAAAAGGGAAGGAGGGATATGGCTCTGAACTATAGACCAGTTTCCTTGACCAGCATAGTTTGCAAAGTTATGGAGAAACTACTAAGGAAACATATCTCTCTTCACTTGGAGTCCTTCAACTTTTTGTCAGTGAGGCAACATGGCTTCAGAGAAGGTAGATCAACGGGTAACAAACTTATTAGAATTTTATGATGAGGTAAGCCAAATCTTACAGGAAAGAGAGGGCTGGGCAGATTGCATATTCCTAGACTTCCAGAAAGCGTTTGACACTGTTCCACATGGGAGACTTATTAGGAAGCTACAATCAATGGCTAGAATAGGTGGAAATGTTTTGGAATGGATAAAAACTTACTTAGAAGGAAGGGAACAGAGGGTTAGAGTAAGACACTCAGTGTCTGAATGGAGAAGAGTTAGTAGTGGAGTTCCACAGGGTTCAGTTTTAGGGCCACTTTTGTTCCTTGTATATGTAAATGACCTACCAGAGTCTGTAAATTCATTCATGAATATGTTTGCAGATGATGCAAGAATTGTGAAGAAAGTAAAAAACGAGAACAATGGTAGAGAACTTCAGGAGGATCTGAATAGTCTGCATGAGTGGTCAAAAAAGTGGCTAATGAAATTCAATACTTCAAAATGTAAGGTAACGAGAATGGGTACAAGTGCAAGAAGGCCCAAGCTTGACTACTCGGTGGCTGGAGTACAACTTCAAGAGACAGAAAATGAGAGAGATCTAGGAGTAAACATACTGGCAGATTTGTCTCCAGAAATACATATAAATGGCATAGTAAGGGCAGCATATGCATTCTTATCAAATGTAAGGGTAGCTTTCAGGCACATGGACAAGGAAATGTTCAGAAATATTTATGTAACCTATGTGAGGCCAAAACTCGAATATGCAGCCCCCTTTTGGAATCCGCACTTGAAAAAGCACATAGCTAAGCTTGAAAAAGTTCAAAGACATGCCACGAAACTGGTGCCAGAAATGCGCAATATCAGTTATGATGAGAGGCTGAGGGAATTAGACTTACCATCACTCGAAGCTAGAAGAGTGAGGGGGGATATGGTGACAGTCTTTAAATTCCTTCAAGGTTATGATAGAGTGGATAGGGGTCAATATTTTGATATGGCTGGCTCTAGAACTAGAGGTCATAGTTTGAAGCTTCGTAAAAAAAACTTCTTTGCAGGATGTAAGGAAATACTTTTTCAGTGTAAGAGTAGTTGATACTTGGAATTCGCTAAGCGAGGAGGTAGTTGATGCTATCTCAATCCATAGTTTTAAGGACAGGTATGATAAGTATCACTAAGTATAAAATGGAACCGATGAGGAGACGGGAAGATACGAGCTTTGGGCTCTTTCCCGTAAACACAATTAGGTAATCACAATTAGGTAATCACACTGCTCCTCCAAGACTGAAGGGCAAACCATCCCTTCAAAGCAAGTTTTGGTCCACATCTGCAGTCCACCTCCTGTCCAAGTGAATCTTGGTATCTGGGGCAAATTCCATCTCAGGGAATATAACCCTGAACCCTTGAGATGTTTCCGCTGTCAACGGTTTGGCCATCACCGGAACATCTGCCATTACCCAGTGAGATGTGCTATCTGCAGTGGACGGTATGCCACCAACCATTGCCTCACTAAATACAAAGCTATTGAGAAACAGTGGCCAAGTGCTCTAAATGCCGGTGGCGCCACCACGCATGGAGTAATTGCTGTCCTGAGAGGCTGAAGAGGATTTCTCAGAGATTCCCTTCCTCTGCTCCTGTATCCAACCGCACCACCTCTACCTTCACTCCTGTTCCTCCTCCCACCTCCAATCTCTGGCACAGAACCCCTCCTGCCCCCCATACACCCAACCCCCCCATCTAACACCCATCACACAACACTAATCCGGCCCTTACACACATATTTCACCTCCTATCGCTCCTACTCCCACACCAACTTCAACCATCTCCTACCATAACGTCACACTCCTACTGACACCCCTCGCAATACCCTCACTAACATCACCACCCCAAACAACACTCAGGCACACAACACCACCTCTTGCAACACTCGGACTACATCTACCACCACTCACAGACCTCCTAACCACACCAGGTCCCGGGACTCCAGGCTTTAAACCTGCACTCCCACTTATTCTCAACGGCCTCTCCAAACACCTTTTTCTGCCTCCAAATCCCAACCCATTCCCAATCCTCAACCCCTCTTCATGGTTGAAGACATCGCCAGCCTCATTTCTCAGGCTTTTCAAGCAGCCGTTCGACTCTTCACTGCCAACGCCTCTCCCAGAGATGCCTTCAGTCAAGTCATTGAAATTACTAATAGCTTCGTTACCCAAGCCTCCCTCTCCAGGAACCACCGCCAACCTCAATATGCCACCACTCCTTCCACCTCCGCCTTTTAAATCTTCATGAGGTCTAATCTCAGGATCCTTCACTGGAATGCCCAGGGTTTGAGACAAAAATCCCAACACCTTGAAGGCACTGCTAGGGTTGATAATATCGATGTCATCATATTTCAAGAAACCCTGCGTACAAATCAAAACACTCCTAAAGTCTCTAGATACCAGGGATTCTACCAGCACTGGATTCTGGGGGAGAATAGAGGCTGCGCTACCTTTATCAAGAAACACGCCTTGCAAGCCGCAGCTGACTCCTCTGTCCCCCTCTGCAAACCACGTCACGCTAATCATCATGACAGGTGGTACTGCTGTGATAGAGTCAAAGAACTCAATCACTGGCTCAGCATCGTTAGAACAGTGGACAGGAACTGTTGCACTAAAAACTCCTGCCATACTCTACAGGCAGTCAAAAAACATGTCCATGAAGAGACATGAGATATTCAGAGGAAAAAATGGCTTGAGTGGTGTTCCACCTTAGATGCTCACACCTCTGTGGGACAAATGTGGAGGAATATCAACTCTTTCACTGAAGGATGACCTTCTTTAGCCATCCCCCACAGGGACTCCATCAAGGTAGCTGAGGAACTCTCCACCAAATTCACGTAGAGGGCTAACTCCAACCAGCTTCCCATTGCAACCAGAACAACTCTATAGGGTCTCACTGCAGCAAGATGAGATGAAATAGAGGAGGTCATCAACATCAAAGATCAAGCGATGCCCCCTTCACTCTGACCGAGCTGCAGAAAGTGAGCAAGAGTCCCAAGAACAAACCCCAGTTTTGGACAGAATCACATACTCGAAGATTCAGAATATGGGGCTCCAAGGGGAGCTTGCTATACTCTCTCTGATTAACAAGACATATACTCAGAGAGTCCGACCAGGGAATAGGGCATATATTCAACTCATTCCTAAGCCAAAAGATCTGGATAACCCCCCTATCTCCCTCTTAAGCTACCTGAGCAAAACAGAAAAGATGGTGCTTAACAGGCTTCATTTGAAGTGCCCACCCTTCCACAAAAATATGTTTGCCTACCAGCCAGGCCTAGACACCTCAGAATGCATAGCTTCCATGCTATGATCCATCAATGATCATTGTGGCTTCATCATTTTTCTTGATCTAGAAAAGGCCTTTGAACTTGATATTGTACCGGCAATGCTCTCTGCTCTGGTCGCTAAGCAGATCAAAAGAAACCTTCTCTCCTTAATCAAGCTGAGTCTACAAAACTATAGTGCTTGAGTCAAACTTCAAGAGCATAATTCCACCTATAAAGTCCATGAAAATGGGACCCCCAAAGGTGGACTTCTCAGCCCCTTCTTCTTCAACTGTCTCGTAGAAAATCATGGACATTGCACTAGCACCTGGAGCTAAGATCTTCAATTATGCTGACGACTTTGCCCTCATCACAAGAAGTGACAGGAACTTAAACAAGACCCAGTGCTGCCTCACCAAGGTTTACAAAGCCTCCATCGCCCTCGGACTAAAGATAAAAGCCCTCAAAACCAAGATACTCTCCATCCATCAATGGAGACTAGACACTAAACTGGTCATAGGCAATGAGCCTGTGGACTGGGTTACCAAGCACCTCTACCTAGGTGTATGCATCGATAGCCGACTAACCTTCGGACCCGAGATACAACACCTGCATGACAAATGATAACTGCACCAAACCGTCCTTAGACAGATGTCGGGCCTTTTTGATGGCGCATCCTTCAGTCTCCTTAGAACCTTCTATGTGTAAGACATACAAAGTCTCACAGGCTATGCATTTCCCACCCTCTGGCTACTGAAAGACCAACCATGGGACAAGACAGAGGTAATACAGACGTTGTGATGGAAAGGGCAAACCCACTCATCAGACAGGCACTTGATAAGGAGAAGACAGTGGTAATCTCAGGCATAAGCGAATCACAGGAGCCAACATGGCAGGGGAGACTTGAAGAAAATAAAGCCAGGGTTGTAGACCTGATAAGAAAGCTTGGAGTAGTTTGTGGTCCTGAAGATATTGTAAATTTACGCCAACTAGGTAAATATTTGAGGGAAGGAAAGCCGAGACCAACAAAAGTAACCTTTGAGAGAGGGGAAACATGTAGGGAAATATTGTTGAGAAAAAAAAGTCTAGAAGACCTTCAAGAATTCAAAGAAGTATTCATTAGACGATACAGAACACAGGAAGAAATGGGAAAGATCAAAAACTTGTTGCAAGAGGCAAGAAGGTTAAATGAGGAAAGAAATGAAGAAGAGAAGAAAAATTTTCATTTCAGAGTTCTTCCAGACAAAGGGCAGATAAAGAAGATAATGACAGAAAATCAGGGGATGGGGCCTCATTAAGATTGTTATACACAAATGCTGATGGATTAGCTGGTAAGGCAGTAGAATTAAAAGATAGGATTCACAACAGTAAGGCAGATATAGTAGCAATTACAGAGACTAAGTTGAGTGAGGACATAAACAGTGTCACAGTTTTTCCTAAGGGCTTCAGAATACTAAGGGTTGAAAGATCTGAGAGGACTGGTGGAGGGATAGCACTGCTCATAAGTGAAAGGATTCAAGTTGAAGAAATAAAATTGGCTATAGAAAGTGAGTTCAAGGAATTTCTTGTTGCTCGCATAAATACTGGGTCAGAAAGCATTATAATAACTGTTGTATACAACCCACCAAGGAACCAAAATAGGCTTGAAGTTTATGAGGAAAGTCATATTGGTACTATTGAAGTCATAAACTCAGTTGTTAACATGGCACGGGAAAAAAAATGTAGGATTTTGATTATGGGAGACTTTAATCATAAAGAGATAGATTGGATAAATCTTGACCCACACAGTGGTGAGGACTCATTTGGGGCAAGATTCCTAGATTGCGTACAAGGGAATTTCCTACACCAACATGTAATGGAACCAACAAGGGCCAGGGGTGGGGATGAGCCATCACTACTTGATCTAGTGTTCACAGATAATGTGTTGGATATTGAAAAAATTGAGTATGAACCACCAATTGGAAAGAGTGACCACTGTGTGTTGTTGATGGAGTATATCATTGAAGATATTCTTCCTGAGAGTAGAGGCACTGAGGACATGAGGAGGAACTATCCAAAAGGAGATTACATCAAAATGAATGAGCTTTTTACAGTTATTGACTTGAGAACCTTATTTTACAACAAATCTGTACAAGAAATGTATGACATCTTTTGTGAGAAATATGGGAAGATAGTAGATTGCTGCATACCTGTCACCAAAGTAGGTGTAATTCATGCCAGAAAGAAATGGTTCGATAATGGGTGTAAAAGAGCTAAGGAGTGGAGAGACAAATGCTGGAAAAGGTATAGGAGGAGAAAAAACATAAATGCCTGGCAAACCTACAAAAGGGCAAGAAATGACTACCTAAGTAAAAGGAGAGAGGCAGAGAGAGACTATGAGATGGACATCACCAGGAAGGCTAAAGAAAATCCCAAGCTTTTCCACAGCTTTATCAGAGGAAAACTGAAGGTAAAAGAACAGGTTTTAAGGCTAAAGAGAGCGGATGGAAGCATCACTGAGACGGATGAAGAGATCTGCAAAGAATTGAACAAGGAGTTTCAGTCAGTATTTACAGTAGAAAATACCCCACCCCTTCAGATTGCAGTGATAGAAGCTCAAGGGCTGGTATTAGAGAACATCAACCTTAAAGCCACAGATGTATGCAAAGCGCTGATGGATTTAGATGTTCATAAAGCTACAGGTCCTGATGACATATCCCCTCATGTGCTTAAAAAATGCGCAAACTCAATATCAGTGGCACTAAGTATCATATTTAAAAAGTCCCTGGAGTCAGGGGAGATTCCAAGATGCTGGAAACAAGCAAATGTGATACCTATCTTCAAAAAAGGGAAGGAGGGATATGGCTCTGAACTATAGACCAGTTTCCTTGACCAGCATAGTATGCAAAGTTATGGAGAAACTACTAAGGAAACATATCTCTCTTCACTTGGAATCCTTCAACTTTTTGTGATTACCTAATTGTGATTACCTAATTGTGATTACCTAATTGTGTTTACGGGAAAGAGCCCAAAGCTCGTATCTTCCCGTCTCCTCATCGGTTCCATTTTATACTTAATCATACTTATCATACCTGTCCTTAAAACTATGGATTGAGATAGCATTAACTACCTAATCGCTTAGCGAATTCCAATTATCAACTACTCTTACACTGAAAAAGTATTTTCTTACATCCTGCAAAGAAGTTTTCTTACGAAGCTTCAAACTATGACCTCTAGTTCTAGAGCCAGCCATATCAAAATATTGATCCCTATCCACTCTATCATAACCATGAAGGAATTTAAAGACTGCCACCATATCCCCCCTTACTCTTCTAGCTTCGAGTGATGGTAAGTCTAATTCCCTCAGCCTCTCATCATAACTGAGATTGCGTATTTCTGGCACCAGTTTTGTGGCATGTCTTTGAACTTTTTCAAGCTCAGCTATGTGCCTTTTCAAGTGCGGATTCCAAAAGGGGGCTGCATATTCGAGTTTTGGCCTCACATAGGTTACATAAATATTTCTGAACATTTCCTTGTCCATGTGCCTGAAGGCTACCCTTACATTTGATAAGAATGCATATGCTGCCCTTACTATGCCATTTATATGTATTTCTGGAGACAAATCTGCCAGTATGTTTACTCCTAGATCTCTCTCATTTTCTGTCTCTTGAAGTTGTACTCCAGCCACCGAGTAGTCAAGCTTGGGCCTTCTTGCACTTGTACCCATTCTCATTACCTTACATTTAGAAGTATTGAATTTCATTAGCCACTTTTCTGACCACTCATGCAGATTATTTAGATCCTCCTGAAGTTCTCTACCATTGTTCTCGTTTTTTACTTTCTTCACAATCTTTGCATCATCTGCAAACATATTCATGAATGAATTTACAGACTCTGGTAGGTCATTTACATATACAAGGAACAAAAGTGGCCCTAAAACTGAACCCTGTGGAACTCCACTACTAACTCTTCTCCATTCAGACACTGAGTGTCTTACTCTAACCCTCTGTTCCCTTCCTTCTAAGTAAGTTTTTATCCATTCCAAAACATTTCCACCTATTCTAGCCATTGATTGCAGCTTCCTAATAAGTCTCCCATGTGGAACAGTGTCAAACGCTTTCTGGAAGTCTAGGAATATGCAATCTGCCCAGCCCTCTCTTTCCTGTAAGATTTGGCTTACCTCATCATAAAATTCTAATAAGTTTGTTACTGTTGATCTACCTTCTCTGAAGCCATGTTGCCTCACTGACAAAAAGTTGAAGGATTCCAAGTGAAGAGAGATATGTTTCTTTAGTAGTTTCTCCATAACTTTGCAAACTATGCTGGTCAAGGAAACTGGTCTATAGTTCAGAGCCGTATCCCTCCTTCCCTTTTTGAAGATAGGTATCACATTTGCTTGTTTCCAGCATCTTGGAATCTCTCCCGACTCCAGTGACTCCTTAAATATGATACTTAGTGCCACTGATATTGTGTTTGCGCATTTTTTAAGCACATGAGGGGATATGTCATCAGGACCTGTAGCTTTATGAACATCTAAATCCATCAGCGCTTTGCATACCTCTGTGGCTGTAAGGTTGATGTTCTCTAATACCGGCCCTTGAGCTTTTATCACTGCAATCTGAGGGGGTGGGGTATTTTCTACTGTAAATACTGACTGAAACTCCTTGTTCAATTCTTTGCAGATCTCTTCGTCCGTCTCAGTGATGCTTCCATCCGCTCTCTTTAGCCTTAAAACCTGTTCTTTTACCTTCGGTTTTCCTCTGATAAAGCTGTGGAAAAGCTTGGGATTTTCTTTAGCCTTCCTGGTGATGTCCATCTCATAGTCTCTCTCTGCCTCTCTCCTTTTACTTAGGCAGTCATTTCTTGCTCTTTTGTAGGTTTGTCAGGCATTTATGTTTTTTCTCCTCCTATGTCTTTTCCAGCATTTGTCTCTCCACTCCTTAGCTCTTTTACACCCATTATCGAACCATTTCTCTCTGGCATGAATTACACCTACTTTGGTGACAGGTATGCAGCAATCTACTATCTTCCCATATTTCTCATAAAAGATGTCATACATTTCTTGTACAGATTTGTTGTAAAATAAGGTTCTCCAGTCAATAACTGTAAAAAGCTCATTCATTTTGATGTAATCTCCTTTTGGATAGTTCCTCCTCATGTCCTCAGTGCCTCTACTCTCAGGAAGAATATCTTCAATGATATACTCCATCAACAACACACAGTGGTCACTCTTTCCAAATGGTGGTTCATACTCATTTTTTTCAATATCCAACACATTATCTGTGAACACTAGATCAAGTAGTGATGGCTCATCCCCACCCCTGGCCCTTGTTGGTTACATTACATGCTGGTGTAGGAAATTCCCTTGTACGCAATCTAGGAATCTTGCCCCGAATGAGTCCTCACCACTGTGTGGCTCAAGATTTATCCAATCTATCTCTTTATGATTAAAGTCTCCCATAATCAAAATCCTACATTTTTTTTCCCGTGCCATGTTAACAACTGAGTTTATGACTTCAATAGTACCTATATGACTTTTCTCATAAACTTCAAGCCTATTTTGGTTCCTTGGTGGGTTGTATACAACAGTTATAATAATGCTCTCTGACCCAGTATTTATGCGAGCAACAAGAAATTCCTTGAACTCACTTTCTATAGCCAAGTTTATTTCTTCAACTTGAATCCTTTCACTTATGAGCAGTGCTATCCCTCCACCAGTCCTCTCAGATCTTTCAACCCTTTGTATTCTGAAGCCCTTAGGAAAAACTGTGACACTGTTTATGTCCTCACTCAACTTAGTCTCTGTAATTGCTACTATATCTGCCTTACTGTTGTGAATCCTATCTTTTAATTCTACTGCCTTACCAGCTAATCCATCAGCATTTGTGTATAACAATCTTAATGAGGCCCCATCCCCTGATCTTCTGTCATTATCTTCTTTATCTGCCCTTTGTCTGGAAGAACTCTGAAATGAAAATTTTTCTTCTCTTCTTCATTTCTTTCCTCATTTAACCTTCTTGCCTCTTGCAACAAGTTTTTGATCTTTCCCATTTCTTCCTGTGTTCTGTATTGTCTAATGAATACTTCTTTGAATTCTTGAAGGTCTTTTAGACTTTTTTTTCTCAACAATATTTCCCTACATGTTTCCCCTCTCTCAAAGGTTACTTTTGTTGGTCTCGGCTTTCCTTCCCTCGAATATTTACCTAGTTGGTGTATGTTTACAATATCCTCAGGACCACAAACTACTCCAAGCTTTCTTATCAGGTCTACAACCCTAGCTTTATTTTCTTCAAGTCTCCCATGCCATGTTGGCTCCTGGGATTCGCTTATGCCTGAGATTACCACTGTCTTCTCCTTATCAAGTGCCTGTCTGATGAGTGGGTTTGCCCTTTCCATCACAATGTCTTTCATTTTTTCGATTACTGTCTCTTTATAGTCAACTGTTTGTATGTTTTCCAGTGCCACCACCTTTACAGCCTCTTTTACTGCCACATTCCCCTTTAGTGCATCAGCAAAGGAAGTTTTCATGGCATCATTTTCCATATTCAACTCCTGGAACTCTTCTCTGAACTGTTCAATGTTTTCCTTAATCTGGACATTCCAAGCAGCAATCTCGTCTCTCTCAGAAGAGAGCAGTGAACTAACATCTAATTCCTTTAGGTTGTCATTCAGCTGTTTGTTTTTATCTTCTTGTTTAGAAATTCTAGATTCTAGTTGACTCTTTTCTCCTTCCAGCTTCTTTATTCTTTTTTCTAGTTCCTTTCTCTCCTGCCCTTGTGCTTTATTTGCTTCCTCCAAAGATCTTATTTGTTCTCTGAGTGTTTCATTCTCTTTCATTTCTCAATCCATATTCCTAATTTTTTCATCAAGGCTTATAACCATTGCCTCTAAATTCTTGATTTAGGTAGAATTTTATGATGAGGTAAGCCGAATCTTAGAGGAAAGAGAGGGCTGGGCAGATTGCATATTCCTAGACTTCCAGAAAGCGTTTGACACTGTTCCACATGGGAGACTTATTAGGAAGCTGCAATCAATGGCTAGAATAGGTGGAAATGCTTTAGAATGGATAAAAACTTACTTAGAAGGAAGGGAACAGTGGGTTAGACTAAGACACTCAGTGTCTGAATGGAGAAGAGTTAGTAGTGGAGTTCCACAGGGTTAAGTTTTAGGGCCACTTTTGTTCCTTGTATATGTAAATGACCTACCAGAGTCTGTAAATTCATTCATGAATATGTTTGCAGATGATGCAAAGATTGTGAAGAGAGTAAAAAACGAGGACAGTGGTAGAGAACTTCAGGAGGATCTAAATAGTCTGAATGAGTGGTCAGAAAAGTGGCTAATGAATTCAATACTTCAAAATGTAAGGTAATGAGAATGGGTACAAGTGCAAGAAGGCCCAAGCTTGACTACTCGGTGGCTGGAGTACAACTTCAAGAGACAGAAAATGAGAGAGATCTAGGAGTAAACATACTGGCAGATTTGTCTCCAGAAATACATATAAATGGCATGGTAAGGGCAGCATATGCATTCCTATCAAATGTAAGGGTAGCCTTCAGGCACATGGACAAGGAAATGTTCAGAAATATTTATGTAACCTATGTGAGGCCAAAACTCGAATATGCAGCCCCCTTTTGGAATCTGCACCTGAAAAAGCACATAGCTAAGCTTGAAAAAGTTCAAAGACATGCCACGAAACTGGTGCCAGAAATACGCAATCTCAGTTATGATGAGAGGCCGAGGGAATTAGACTTACCATCACTCGAAGCTAGAAGAGTGAGGGGGAATATGGTGACAGTCTTTAAATTCCTTCATGGTTATGATAGAGTGGATAGGGATCAATATTTGATATGGCTGGCTCTAGAACTAGAGGTCATAGTTTGAAGCTTCGTAAGAAAACTTCTTTGCAGGCTGTAAGAAAATACTTTTTCAGTGTAAGAGTAGTTGATAATTGGAATTTGCTAAGCGATGAGGTAGTTAATGCTATCTCAATCCATAGTTTTAAGGACAGGTATGATAAGTATCACTAAGTATAAAATGGAACCGATGAGGAGACGGGAAGATACGAGCTTTGGGCTCTTTCCCATAAACACAATTAGGTAATCACAATTAGGTAATCACACGTTTAGACTAATTGCCAGAGGCGAAGCCATCACATCACATTACCTAATTTTTTGAGTAAATTGGGTAGAGCTCTTACAACCATTTACCTGATCCTTTGGTTCCATATATTGTTAAAATCAATATGCTTACCATTTATATTAACTTGATAGTTAGATTGTTATACAAAATAACTGAAAAATTAAATAATTACCAAAAATACACCTATCAACAGCACTGAAATAAGTTGCAAAGTAACACAGCTGACTTATTTTTTCTTTTTGCTTTGTTCTCTTTATTATTATTTTTTGTATAAATTGAGTTAGATTTAAAATCTGATCCTGTGATAACATACCTTGGTTAACAAGTGATTAATATTTTTGTTGTCTTCAGAAATGACCAGTTTTAGCAGTTAAAAAGAATATGTAGCAGATACAGGTGGGTGTCTTCTCAGATACAAATTCAAATTTTCCTTCAAGTGGACTTTTGTTTTTCATTTCTTCTTCTCAAATTACCAAAGTTAAATTTTAATTCAGGATGCGTGTTACCAGAAAAAAGATGAACTGAATAACTAAACAGTACTCATATGAAGATATAGAAATTCTGTGTGAAGCTTAAATAAAAACTATTCTCTTTTTTTTTTCCTTCTCTCTAAATTCTGTGAGAAGGGAAAACATCAAAATGAGGGTCGTAGAGGATCTCCGAGGGATGTAGTAGGAGGAGGATTGGCTGTTAAAAGATTGAAGCAAAATGTCAAGGAATTAGACACAATGGCTATAAACCTTGAGGATAAAATTTGGTATATAAATAGAGAAATGAAGGAGAATGAAACACTAAAAGAAGAAATAAGATTTTTGGAGGAAGCAAATAAAGCACAAGGGCAAGAGAGAAAAGAGCTAGAAAAAAGAATAAAGAACCTGGAAGGGAAAAGAATGAATTAGAAACCAGAATGTCTAAGCAAGAAGATAACAAGAAACAGCTGAATGACAACCTGAATGAATTAAATGTTAGTTCATTGCTCTCTTCTGAGAGAGACGACATTGCAGCTTGGAATGTTCAGGTTAAGTAAAACATCGAACAGTTTAGAAAAGAGTTTCAGGAGCTGTATACGAAACATGATGCCATGAAAACTTCCTTTGCTGATGCGCTAAAGGGGAATGTGGCAGTAAAGGAGGCTGTGTAGGTGGTGGCACTGGAAAGCATACAAACAATTGACTATAAAGAAATAGTAATAGAAAAAATGAGACGTTGTGAAGGAAAGGCAAATCCACTGATTAAACAGGCACTTGATAAAGAAAGACAGTGGTAATCTCAGGCATAAGCGAATCCCAGGAGCCAACATGGCAGGGGAGACTTGAAGAAAATAAAGCTAGGATTTTAGACCTGATAAGAAAGCTTGGAGTAGTATGTGGTCCTGAGGATATTGTAAACATTCACCAACTAGGTAAATATTCTAGGGAGGGCAAGCAAAGACCAACAAAAGTAACCATTGAGAGAGGGGACACATGTAGAGAAATACTGATTAGAAAAAAAAACCTAAAAGACTTCAAGATTTCAAAAAAAAGTATTCATTAGACGACACTGAACACAGGAAGAAATGGAAAGGATAATAAACTTGTTGCAAGAGTCTAGGAGGTTAAATGAGGAAAGAAATGAAGAAAAGAAGAACAATTTTCATTTCACAGTTCTTCCAGACAAAAGGGAGATAAGAAAATGATAGAAGATCAAGGGATGGGGCTTCATTAAGATTGTTATACACAAATGCTGATGGATTAGCCGGTAAGGCAGTAGAATTAAAAGATAGGATTCACAACAGTAAGGCAGATATAGTAGAAATTACAGAGATTAAGTTCAGTGACGACATTGTGACAGAGTGTTTTGCTCAAAGTAACCAAAGCCTGTTAGATGCCTTATTAATTAATTTAGTAACTTGACTATTATTTTCTAACTAAAAAAATTAATTCCCACTTCTTGACTTTTGCAGATTATGATTATTTGCAATTTATATTTTAGCTTATAGCTAATTTTGAATATACCTTATTTACTCTTCTTGTACGTGTAGAAGTATAGTCCCGATATAAAGGCTGCTCCTATTTTCCGTCTGCTACGAGCCAAAAACATTCTGGAGATTGTTTACCAGTAACCTAACTTTTCATTATTATTCTCGTTTTATTTTATTTGCTTCCACTTGTTGCACCTAAAAATACTGTCTCTCCCTTGCATCTCTGCTATAAATGCCTGCCAGGGACCACCACTAAAATAGTCCTTAAATTATATCAGAGCCAGGTACTGCTCTAGAAAATGTATCCTACAGATGAACTCACCAGTAGGGACAATGAGGCGTCCTCGGTTGGCACCCAAACTTCCAAGAGGCAACATCTCGCCTGAGCAGTCAAAGTTTATTTCAAACCTTATTTACGTGGCATCTTCACAGGAATTCATCTAGCACAACAAGGTGAGGGATAGTGTATGGTAAAGCTCGTGGGTCAAGCAAATTGGTTTATTTTCGAGAATTAGTTACATTCGTTACTAGCTAAATCTTACGGATTTTTATTCTCAGATTCCATTCCCATTCACACGAAATTTTGTAGATTGCCAAACTGGAATCTCACATGCCAAAGTTAATTCCTTAACCTGTAAATTACAGCTGATATACATTGCTAAGAAGTCTCTTTTCATTGAATGTGATAAACAAAAATCTCATCCTCTGAAGACTGGTTATGAGCCCGTAAAGATATATCTCTTTTCCTAATAAATTCTAATTTCATTTCACCCCTTTCTATCATCGTAAATAAAGTGTTTTACGTCAAAAACTCGTCAATAAAGCTATTTGCTATACAAATTGCAAATAATTAAAAGGCAATTTTACCCTGTTGGCTTTGCAAATATTTCCTGTTAACCACAATTTAATGAATGCATACCGTATTTATCTTGCTAATTTTTCATATGTTGGGGATAAAGTGTTTTGAGTTATAAGTTGCAAATACCTCAAAAGGTGGTTTTGCACCTTTTTTTTTTTCATTGCAAAGTTCTTGATAACCAAAAGTGAATGAATACTGTATTTATCTCGTAGATTCTTCCTTTATCCTAAATAGAGTGTTTTACCATATTAATTGCAAATCAGTAATAAGCATTGCAATTTTTGGGGTTGCCCACAATTTAAGGAATACATACAGTACTGTATTTGTCTTGCTTATTCTTCATATATTGTGAATAAATTGTATTCCTTTAAAACCAGTAAAGAATTAATGGTTTTGTATGCTATTTTGGTAGCATGAATATTCCTGGTTAGCTGTGAATAACCAATATATTTTTATCCAGTAGAATGACATTGGAAACTCATTATATGTGTGCTCATGCTTTAAGTTTCCCAATATAAACAGTGTGTCATTTCTGTTTCTGAAATTGCAGTGTCCTGTATTCTACTCTGCCTGTGTGACAGAGGTAATCATCGAGTTGAGACCATAGTCTTGGCATACGTCCGTGGTGCCGAGAAACGAAATCGTGCTCACCACCGGGATTCGAGGCAGCATTTCATAAAATTTAATTTGAGAAATTTTTAATTCAATTCTTTTAATGTCATTGCATTTCCAAAATTAAAAGAAAGTTGAATTCTGAGTTTCATTTAACCGACTAATGGTAATAGAGATGAGGTGTTCAAGTACAAATAGCTGTCCTGTCTGTTTGTGAGCTCTTAACCGAGCTCGGTACTTTGAGTCCCCTTAGTAAAACAGAATCTTAACAACACTCTACCATCCTAAACCCCAACGAGATTGGCGCCCGAACAGGGACCCGAACAGACAGACTGATTTTATAAATTTATTTTTATTTTGCTTTTTAATATTGCACATGAAACCCGATTACCATTGGCTCGATTATTGAAATGAATGAATTATAGGCTGCACACGAAAATTTTCGTGCTAGAAACGTTGCGGATAAGAAATTTTTCTTTATTTTCAATATTGATTATGGTAACTAATATTTTCTTGTTTCCCATGTGGTAAACAATATTTCAGGAAATCTACATGAGATTATGTGGTAACAGACTTTAGAAATTTTGCATGACGAGAAGACGTGTTATATAAAATTTCATTTATTTGTGTGATAAGATTGAGTTTTAAAGCATTCGTGTTTTATATATCCGTTAAAGGATGATACTCGTTAGGAATTGTTTATATTTCCTTGGGATTTAGGAATTGGGAGAAAGCATATTAAGTATTTTTGCTTATAATTGTGTTTTATATTCAAGCATTGACTGCTCATAGATTGGAAGAAAAATTTTGGTGTCATTTATCGAGCCTAGGCTAAGCCTTTCATGTGTCTGAGTTGTCACTTGAAAATAAATTTTCTCATTACTAGTAGAAATGTGTAATCTAGCTGCCTAGTAAGCTGTTAAGCTTATCGTTGGTGTATTTTGCATAGGATCTGTGCCCTTTTGGTAACACTCCAGAATTTTACTTACGACATTTTATTTGTGGGTACTGCCATATACTCGCTCATACGCAGGCATGACCGCTATACTGTACTTGTTCGTATTACTTACGACATTTTATTTATGGGTACTGCCATATACGCGCTCATACGCAGGCACGACCGCTATACTGTACTAGTTCGTATTACTTACGACATTTTATTTGTGGGTACTGCCATATACGCGCTCATGCGCAGGCACGACCGCTATACTGTACTTGTTCGTATTACTTACGACATTTTATTTGTGGGTACTGCCATATACGCGCTCATACGCAGGCACGACCACTATACTGTACTTGTTCGTATTACTTACGACATTTTATTTGTGGGTACTGCCATATACGCGCTCATACGCAGGCACGACCGCTATACTGTACTTGTTTGTACTCTCAGGCACTGGGTGCTAGTCGGTAAAATTCGTTATTGCTCATTCCTTTCATTTGCACCATAACTGCAGGTACTGCCACGTATTGCTGTTAAGCAGGCACGACTGCCATTCTGTATTACCAGTGTTTCATGCACTGTTTTGCAACATTTTGTTGCTGTTGCACTTGATTGTGTTGCTCATTCCTTTCATTTGCACGATTACCGCAGGTACTGCCACATATTGCTGTTAAGCAGGCACGACTGCCATTCTGTATTACCAGTGTTTCATGCACTGTTTTGCAACATTTTGTACTGTTGCACTTGATTGTGTTGCTCATTCCTTTCATTTGCACCATAACCGCAGGTACTGCCATGTATTGCTGTTAAGCAGGCACGACTGCCATTCTGTATTACCAGTGTTTCATGCACTGTTTTGCAACATTTTGCTGCTGTTGCACTTGATTGTATTTTGAGTCACTTTTATGGTGAGGTTTTGAGATCACTTTTATGTGGTGTTGAATTTTTTTTTCTCTCCTTGGTGTTGTGTGGTTCTTTCATTTTTTTTTCTACTACTGTATTGTAGAGATTTGTTTTTTTTTTGTGGTTGTTTTGGCACTTCGTTATTGACTGTTTAGGAAACTAACATGGAAACCATCAAAACATTCGATGAGGAGCGTTACCTGGACATAATGATTGGTAGGGGTGAGAGATACGGTTTTTCCCCAAGACAGAAGCTCTTCGAATGGGCTCATGAGAAGATGGTTGAGCGCCAAGATAAG
>JAXCGZ010013750.1:10000-58261 GCA_037179515.1 Halocaridina rubra | reverse complement strand
TGGATGTGTTTACAACGAGTGAAACAAGTGTGATAGCTTGCGCTTTGACTCCGCCAACTTCCTTTCAATAAGGATTACGGTCATTGTATATAGGCAGATTTTCCTTTTGCATAACAATCGAAGAAATACACAGAATATCCTAACGAGGGTACTGTTCTACCGTTAACATCACACACCTAAGAGGTGGAACCGAGAAGTCTGCCCAGATGACAAAGGATACCAACCACTTGAGAACTTCTAATACTCTCTTATTATCCAAAAGAGGTTCTGACAAAATAGTGATATACGAATTACGTTGGGAAGATCAATTTGATTCCTTATGGGTGTGAGGCAAGGGTTGTAAAAACTAGACTAGAAAAGGAGTTATCGTACATTCTATATCATATGACGCTTTAAATTACAATTTAATGAGGATCTAGAGGCAATTTACGCAATGATCAAGTATGTGCTAAATAAGTGTTCTTCAACCTTTTCTAAGTTCATGCACCCTTCCGGGAGCTGTTGAGAAATTCATGTACCCTAGATAAAAAAAAAAATAACGTCTTAAGTATTATCTATTTTAAACAAAAAATAGCTATTGGGTCCTAAATAATTGTGATATAGGTGCTAAATGTATAATAAAGTAAAATATACTAATGTAATACATAAATCTGTAATACTTTAATCTCAATTTAAATTAATTTCTTCTTTGACACTTTCAGTTTTCTTCCTAAAACACCTTTTCGTACTGTGCACTCTCGTACACACTGGCCATGCCATGTACCCCTCTGCGTACCCCATTATTTCCAGGTACCCTTTGAATAAAAGTTATGCACCCTGGGGTGCACCATGCACCCAGGTTGACTACCACTGTGCTAGATAATGGCAGACAGATTTTTGAAAGCTTTTCCAATTATAATTTTCACGAATTTCAGTCAAGGTATTCACATATATGCTTTCTAGAATTACATCAAACAATATTTTCTCTCAAATCTTTGCATAATCTCTTTTCGTATACCTTTGGCGAAGTCACTTATTAAGAAATATATAAGAGAAGCACAGCTGCACCTAATAATATTTGACCCTTTTGATGACTTTGTTCCACTACTAACCCCACATATCTGATAGTGTCCTAAGGCTATCGAGGCAAAAACGGATGCTTTACTTCTCAATTTACCCATATTTCAGTGACGTAATTGACTTCGCAATACCCTCATTATAAAAACTTAAAACCCTGAAGTTGCTTTTACATGAAAAATGTCATATCATGATGACCTCAAGACTTCCTCAGTTGAGTGATTAATCATTAGTACTTTTCAGAATGTTATTCTAGATAAGTATACAAATATTTCCTAATTAATAACTATAGCCAATGTGTTTTCCTTATTAGAACATATTAATGTCATTGTTCCTCAGGTGCCGAGATGAAAAGCTGCTAAATAAAGCTTTGAAATACTTTTCCTGTAAAAAGACTCTGCTCTTAAGTACGAAAATGTATTTTAGCTATGTTTTCCTTGTTGATATAAACTTAAGGGTCACTTTTTTTTTTTCTTCTCCCCAATATGTAGATGATACTGCCCCATATATTTCTAAATGTGTATCTCATACAGCCTAAGGAGGTGAGAGCTGAAATGTCATGTCGAGGAGTGTTGTGCTTTCTTTATTAAAACCATCCTAAAACTCGTGATTCCACAGGTAATGTTCGATGCTAACAGTCTTGAGTACTCGGACCTCTGCGAGGAGGATGTGGAAGACGTTGTCAACTTTATGGCTGAACATTTTTATCCAAGGGAGCCTCTGGTAAGTATGTGCGTAGTGTGTGTGTGTGTGTGTGAGAGAGAGAGAGAGAGAGAGAGAGAGAGAGAGAGAGAGAGAGAGAGAGAGAGAGAGAGAGAGAGAGAGAGAGAGAGAGAGAGAGAGAGAGAGAGAGAGAGACTAACTTAACGAATGTTTAAGCTTAATACAAATCTGAATATTCTTGAATATTTTTGAATCAAGAATGCACTAATATAAAGAAATATAAAACCCACTGTCCAAGAAGTCAAGATTAGCCTTTCTTAAAGAATTCCATAAAGAAGAAAAATTCCTTAGTTGATGCAGCGACAAATAATACCTTAAATTTCTCTACATCACGCAGTTTAATCTGATTATTCTTCAAGATCCCTTATTCAAGGCATGTAATACCAAAAGTAAATCCGTCTCTTGCACTCAAGTGTTCCGGTTTTACGTCACGGACTCCCTTTTCAACCAAGGGCTAGGACGGTTGCCTTCGTGCGAAGGGCTTGTTTTGGCAGATGTAATCGTTACCCTGAGTGCATGCCCTTGCTAACCTCAGACCGTAACAGGGCGTCAAGTGTCCAATTCCTAAATTTCTTCGTCGTATTACAGAGTACAGGACTCCATATGACCTACGAGGACAACAAAGAATGGATTCACGGCTCAGTGCGAGAATGGATACGGAGTGGGTGTTCTGTGGTAGGCAGAGATCCAGCGACGGGAAGATTGGCTGGAACCATTCTTGCCACCGTTCTGACTCGAGATCAGTCCAACACGTTTGAAGAAGCACTCAAAAGTCCGAAAACTAAGGTGGGTTGGGTTGCTTATTGTTCATTTTAAGACTCATATAAACATACAGATAGAATCTAATTTGGCTAAGCATGTTTTAAATGAGTCTGTTCTTTGAGTGCCCTTTGGTACAGCATGATATAAATGGAAGTTCAGTAAGTATTATATCAATGAAATTACCTTTACTTGCCAAAGTGAAAAAGTAATTGCAGAAATTCGATTCCATGAAATCTAATTTAATAATGAAATTTTTGTAATTCGAAGTCAATTTAGAAAACAGTCTCTGCCTTTTTATATAAAATTCTGGTAATTTTAAATAACCTCTATAAACATGAGTAATTTTTCCACTTGTAAGGGGAGTGGCTGAGTCAAGGCAAAATAATCTGACTCTTTGGGAAGAGAAAGTACAGAGGAGGGGATTCCCAGTCCCCTCGCTCAGCCCCATTTAGTAGACTCTTACGACAAGCAGGGGAACATGGAGGAAGTATTCTAGCCCCCGTCCCTAAGGAGGAAACTTAAATAATACCAAATGAAAATAATTTGGAGAAGTATTCTCCAACGTGCGATAATGGAGACTAACTTCTTCAACACAGAAAATGCCACGACTTTGCACTTTTGACAATTATTTTAATTTTAGTGTGATTACCTAATTGTGATTACCTAATTGTGTTTACGGGAAAGAGCCCAAAGCTCGTATCTTCCCGTCTCCTGATCGGTTCATTTTATACTTAGTCATACTTATCATACCTGTGTGTGTGTGTGTGTGTGTGTGTGTGTTTTTTTTTTTTTTTTTTGTTTACCATAACTTGTACTTTGTTATCAGGTAAAGACCTTACACACGGTCCTATCGGTGCTAGAAGCTGCTGTGAATTTCTTCGCTCGCTATGAAAAAGTGGATCGAATTTTGGAACTAGCCATGATAACGGTTCCTGAAGAATATAGTGGACGGGGAGTCGGTAAAAGGCTAGTACAGGTATGAAACATAATTACTATCAACCAAAAGTTAATACTAAAAAAAAGTAAAAATGTACAGCAATATAAAAAGTACCTGCCATAAAAAAATATTAAACAAGGAATTGTGTGTACACAGAAAATGCAAAAGAATTTTCAATAAATAAAAACACAGATCTAGAAATAACTAGACAGCCTTTTGTAGCTCTTTAAGCTGGGTCTAGGAAAGGCTTAGCCCATGAGTTCTTTAGGAATAATAAGGAATGGATAGTGTCATTCATTGTGTTATAGTTCCTGTCTTATCAGAAGGATCATTAATTGCACATTAAATAAATGAGGTTAATAATGAGGCATCTTTTGAGCGAAGTCGAATGTCAAATAAAAACAAAACAGACCGTCTTGTATCCAAGAAAAAAATATCATAGCAAGTTAATCTATGTCAACATTGGGCTCTAGTTTTGTGAATACTGCTCTGGCAATTTTCTTTGCTCGTCCTGGTGTCACATCCATAATATGTATGTATATATGTATGCATGTACGTATGCATATATATATATATATATATATATATATATATATATATATATATATATATATATATATAATATATATGTATGTAGGTATGCATATATATATATATATATATATATATATATATATATATATATATATATATATATATATATATATATATATATATATATATAATAAAACGCAGATTCCCTTGTTGCAGGAGAGTGAACACAGAGGAGCGAAAATAGGGTGTCAGCTAGCCACAGCTCAAGCCACTGCTGTACCCTCTCAGCGTTTGCTACAGCGCCTAGGATATATCTCTCTTTACACTATGGACTACACCACATTCGAAATCGCCGGCGACAGGGTCTTCGATATGGACAGAATGCTGGGCACGCCCTCGGCTAAGGTCATGGCCAAAATCATTGACAAGGATCTCCAACAGGAGGATATATTAAGACAAAATGATGTTCTGTAACTTTTTTTTTTCTTTTAATGGGGTATAATCACGGATCTGCATCGAAAGGGTGTTATTAAGTGTTATGTATAATTAGAGTGACTATTTTTTTTTTGGCTGAAGAGGTCTATTTTATTCCTATAAAATATAAATATTTTTAAAAAACTCCATGAAGAGCGAGCTCTTAGGCGAGTCTGTTTACGATGCCCTTAGGTATAGTCTATATATGTATACGTTTTTCTGAATCGTCAGATCACATCATGTATGCGATTTCAGTTATTTACATACATTTTTGTACAAATTTTCCTTTTTTGGCTTTAATCCGAAATATTGTCAGTTATATGAGCAATGCGTATTCACTTGATCTGAAACGCTTTCCGTATAATAGAGAGAGAGAGAGAGAGAGAGAGAGAGAGAGAGAGAGAGAGAGAGAGAGAGAGAGAGAGAGAGAGAGAGAGAGAGAGAGAGAGAGAGAGAGAGAGAGAGAGAGAGAGAGAGAGAGAGAGATTAGTAAAATCTCTAAACCAATCAAAAATTATATCTATCTGGGCAAATGTATGTTAAATGTTTCTTGTTGTGAAGGTTTGTGTCAAAGTTGGAAAATAACTGATGCATACATCTTCATTAAATGCAAATTTATCATTTATTTGGTAGTTAGCTGCTACGTACAGTAATGTAATTTTACGAGATTTTGTCTTCCTATATTTGAGTAGCAGTTCGGTGGATACTTAAGCAGTACTTACGATCACTGTAATTTGCAAATTTCATATATATATTTTTTTGTCTCTTGTCATACTCAAATAATTTAAGAAGTAAATATGTACATGTATAATGTGTTAAATAGATATCTTAATGCTGGACATTAACGACAGAGTATTGGTGTATATTTTATTAGTCTGTTGACTCTTCCACTGTCTTCATATGCTTTTATATTGCTTGTTTATTTTCCACAAAAACTACGAACTGAGATTACCTGGCAGCGGAAGACTCGCTAGCCGGCTGCCTCATCCAGGCAAGAAACCCACAACTGGGACTTAACCCGGCTGCCTCCGGACGGGATGTTGAATTGAAAATTGAAGTTCATTTCGACTGGGGCAATCAAATTCTATCGCTCTCAGCCATAAGATGAACGACTGGATCAAGTAAAGATAACGACTCCAGTACTTAAAAAAAAAACACGTATATCAGGTTAGGTTAACTTTGGTTAGTATAGGTTAGGTTAAGCATTAACCTAGACTAAACTAACCTAACCCAGATTAGCAATTCAAGGGGTTATTTAAAGTACTGGGAGATTATTATCTTTACTTGACCAGAAAGATCTGATTACGATTAGTATCAATGCGGAGTTGATCTCATTACACATCCTCGTGTCAATATTATTTTGCGCACTTTTGAGAGTACACGAAGAAATTATGGTCGTATTATCTGAATTCAATACAAAACACTATCTAAACTTACATCTTGAAGGAATGATCAGATACGCGAGCATTCCTTGGCAAAGATATGACCAAAGTATATCCATTCGAGTATTAAACATTTTTTTTTTATTAAATTACTTTTCACTGTCATAAATCACTATGACTATGGTTACAGTATATTTAAATCAATACAGAGATGAGTAACTTATTACCCAATTTAATGTTCTTTAAAAGCTCTACCTAAAACAAATACGCATACACACACAATATACATATATATATATATATATATATATATATATATATATATATATATATATATATATATATATATATATATATATATATGTTCCGGTTTTACGTCACGGACTCCCTTATCAACCAAGGGCTAGGACGGTTGCCCTCTTGCGAAGGACTTGTTTTGGCAGATGTAATCCTTACGCTGAGTGCATGCCTTTGCTAACCTCAGACCGTGACGGGGCGCGAACCCTCGACCTGACGCCTCAGAGTCGGAGACGCTACCGACTGAGCCACGGCGACTACAATATATATATATATATATATATATATATATATATATATATATATATATATATATATATATATATATATATATATATATATATATATATATATATATATATATATATATATATATATATATATATATATATATATATGAATACACACAAACTAACATACAGCATATGAATGAGTGTAATGTTACTGTATATTTCTATTATAGATATCTGTCCATATTAATATAATGATGCGTGTTAACTTGCATTTAATGCAATGTATCAAGAGATAAATAAAGTTATTAATGCATCCATTTTTATATTTTCAATTACTCTTTGTACTATTAAATCTTCATCCAGAAAATTGTGGGTATTGTTTCGTTTTCGTCATCACTTTTCCTCTTTGCAGTTACTTAAAATTTACAAAGGTCTTATCCGTCCCTGCTTAGAATACTGCTCATACATCTGGGGTGCTTCTTCTTATACTTATCTCCTTGATAGGGTTGTATCTAAGGCAGTCAGACTCATTATTGATCCTTCTCTTACTTCTACTCTGGATTCTCTCTCTCTTCGCCATAAGGTATCTTCCCTTTCTCTTTTATATAGCCACTACTTCCATCGCCGTTCTGATAAGTTGGCGAGTTGCATCCCTCCCCCACTGCCGAGGCCACGTAACACTCGCTAAGCGGCCTCATCTCACAGGTACTGTGTGGAGATTTGTAGCTCGCGGATTGGTCGATGCAGCGACTGCTTCTTCCTATCTACCTCCAGACTCTGGAACTCTCTTCCTCCTTCTGTCTTTCCTAATTCTTATGACCTTTCATCCTTCAAAAAGCAGATCTATCGTCATCTCAGGGCCTAATCCTCCATATCTCTGGGTCCTCTGTACTTTGACTGTTTTTTTTTTGTCTGTCGTTTTCCTTTGTGTAACATTACCTCATATCTGCCTTGTCCTTAACCTTTTTCTTTTCCTTCGTCTTGGTATTTTCTCGTGCCCGGGCTTATTTGATGAGGGCAGTTTCTGCCTGTCCCGGTGTCACACTCATAAAAAATAATATATATATATATATATATATATATATATATATATATATATATATATATATATATATATATATATATATATATATATATATATATATATACTCGTACATATAATAGCCCTAATCCCCTTAGTAAGGGAGTGGCCATGTAAATGCACTAAATTCACACCAAGCACTTCTTTTACATCCTTGGTGATAAAGGATCGTCACAAATATTTTTTTTATGAGTGTGACACCGGGACAGGCAGAAACAGCCCTCATCAATTAAGGCCCGGGCACGAGAAAATACCAAGACGAAGGAAAAGAAAAAGGTTAAGGACAAGGCAAAGATGAGGTAATGTCACACAAAGGAAAACGACAGACAGAAAAAAAAAGTCAAATTACAGAGGACTACGAGATATGGAGGACTAGGCCATGAGATGACGATAGATCTGCTTTATTGAAGGATGAAAGGTCATAAGAATTAGGAAAGACAGAAGGAGGAAGAGAGTTCCAGAGTCTGGAGGTAGATGGGAAGAAGCAGTTGCTGCACCGACCAATCCGCGAGCTACAAATCTCCACACAGTACCTGTGAGATGAGGCCGCTTAGCGAGTGTTACGTGGCCTCGGCAGTGGGGGAGGGATGCAACTCGCCAACTCATCAGAGCAGCGATGGAAGTAGTAGCAATAGAAAAGAGAAAGGGAAGATACCTTATGGCGAAGAGAGAGAGAATCCAGATTAGAAGTAAGAGAAGGGTAATTAATAAGTCTGACTGCCTCAGATTTAACCCTATCAAGGAGATAAGTAAGAAGAGGCACCCCAGATGTGTGAGCAGGATTCTAAGCAGGGACGGATAAGACCTTTGTACATTTTAAGTAACTGTAAAGAGGAAAAGTGATGACATAAACGAAACAAAACCCCCAATTCTTTAGATGAAGATTTTGAAATTTGGATAATGTGATTCCTCCAAGACAAGTTAGATGCAATATGGATTCCTAATATGTTGATAGAATTAAGAGGGCAAGTTTCGTTAGTTTCGAAAACAATAGAGTTAACAGGAGGAGAAGAAGATAAAGAGATAGCCAGACACAGTATCTTGGAGGTATTGAATTTAACTAAATTTTGAGTGCCCCACTCAGATACTCTGCAAATCGGAGTTGAGAGTAGAAGAAAGAGTGATACGAGACTGATTACGAGTAGCAGATGAAGGTTGTGAAGAAAAGGCAGAGGGAAAGTGAATGGTAGATTCATCAGCAAAGGTATGAAGAAGTGAGGAAGATGGGGATTGTAGAAGATCATTGATGAAGAGAAGGAACAGAGTAGGTGAAAGAACAGAGCCCTGTGGAACACCACTGGTAACAGAGAAAGGGCTAGATGTCGCACCATCAACAACTACAGATATAAAACGGTCAGTAAGAAAACTGGAAATCAGAGAACAGAAAGAAGGGGAAAAGCCATAGGCAGGGAGTTCGGCCAACAGAGCCTTGTGCCAGACTCTGTCAAAAGCCTTAGAGATATCAAGGGTGACTACAAAGGATTCCCCATAGTTCCACAGAGAAGATGACCACACATGAGTAAGATAGGACAGGAGATCACTAGTGGATCCTGCCTTGCGGAAGCCGTACTGGTGATCGGAGATAAGCGAGTTAGATTCAAGGCGTTTCAAGAAGTGAGCGTTGAGCAAAATTCGAAAACTTTAGCAATAGAGGAGGTTAGGGCATTAGGTCGGTAGTTTGAAGGAACAGAGCAGTCACCCTTCTTAGGAACAGGTTGAATTATCCCCCTCCCCACCACCACATACTTAGGCCACCCACAAGGCAAATGAGTAAGGACCCTCTGCTGAGAGCCCGACAGCTATAACTGGTGTGTTGCACTCCTTTATCTCAGGAAAACTCCTTCCACACCCACCGGTCCCAGTTATAGCACTGAGCAAGTTCGGAAAATTCCTTTGGTCTGCTTCACTTATTTACAATATTTCTCCAATCATCCTTTCTCTTACATTCTCTCTTCCCTGCTCCACTGACATACCGTGTCCAGTCAATGCTTTATCATTTCATCCATTTCTCTCTCTCTAGGAATTTCTTTCGGTCTTACTACACTTACTTTTGCTCTGTACATTCTCTTTGTAATTTTTTCCTCATTCATTTTTCTCAGGTGTCTAAACCATTTCATCAAACACTCGTCTAATATTATCCGACAGCAATTTTTCAACACCTGTGCTCTGCCTGATCTCATCATTTGTCATTCTATCCATTCTGGACACATTTATTATAGTTCTCGAACACTTTATCTCAATTGTATTTCATTTTATGCTCCATACAGTGCCTCCATGATTACCCGTTCATTGCTAAATACTAATTTCTCATTTGACTTTTCACCCGGCCTATACATTTTATATCTCGCCAAAGAATCCAATCACAATTCAGTCACATGTGACCAAAGATACTCAAAACTTTCGTCTCCCTCGCGCATTTCCCCCATTCACTTTTACGTTCAACCTGCCATCATCAACATATCTCGCAACTCTCATTATTTTACTTTTACCAACAGTCATTTGCATCTTCCTTCTCTCTCACACATTATTACGAAAAAGTCACCAACAGCTCCAGGTTTTCCTCAGAATCTGCCACCAGTAGCATGACATCTGCAATTAGAATTGATTCATTTCTCATAATCTTCCATTCTAATCAAGTAACTCCAAGCCTCAGTCTAACATTTTTTTTTCATTTACTACCGTAAGCATTCCATCCATTGAACAACCTTGGCATTGTTGCACGATCTTGGCGAAGATCCTACATTCACCTCAAAGCAATCACCCTCACCATTACCGACTCGCTCACGGTCTTCTCTCTTTTTCTCTCTCTAAAAAAAAAATGACTGCTTGCAACTATATTCTCCTTTTTCAATACAGTCGCAGCAGACTCCTCAGAGATTCACAATCAACACTGTCATACACTTTCTATCAATCCTTTTCAGACAGGAGGATTCTTGTTTTTCTACTACCAATGCATATGCTTTGGTAATACTAAAGAGTAATTCACTGTCTACTTTATAGGGAAGGCTGCCAGCTTATATGTGAGCGTATCAGAGTTATAATGAAGATGCTTGCATGATGTCATTCAAATATTCCTTACCTCTATTTGATCGAGCTTTGTCACTTGTTATCAAGTTGTGTAAAGATATATTCTTTATCAATATACCTACCATATTATTCTGGCTGGGTAAGGAACCTGGATCTATATGTTTGTTCCCTTATACCTACCAGTTCAAGTAACTTCCGTGCACTGTAGGACAGGGAGCTTCCCATCTATTTTTGCCAACTGGTTGACTTCCATCCCTATGTTATTTTACTTGAGCTCTTCCTAATGGCAATGAGAACACCAACAGCGTCCTTACCATGTCATGAGTACTTCTCATACACCTGGCTTACCAAAAACGTTTTATCCACACAACCTTTTTTTCTCCTGAATTCAAACATACACGCATATACAATATATCATTCAAGCATTGAAATAGGATAATTCACACATACACGCATATACAATATATTATCCAAGCATTGAAATAGGATAATGTGCTTATATGACCATTCAAGATCCACAAAGAACAAGAACTTCAAACCACGAGTAAAGATGGAAAGTAGGAGAAAAATAAGAACACATCCGGTGAAGTGTTTTTATTGCCTAGTTGAAGCAATGAACAGGGTGTTCCTACTTCAATACCTTTGTTGGTACAGTAGGTGGTACCTTAAGCACAGTGATGGAGTGTGGATTTTCTTGCTTAGTGGAATAATAGTCAGAGGCATAAACACGTAAGAGAAAGTCAGACGTCTCAAAATATGATAAATAATAACAACAACAAAGTTCTTCCATCCTCAGCCATCACACAACCTTGACGCAACCCTACTTTCACCTAGAATCAATCAGCCTAAAATATCTATACGAAACCAGCTTAAACAATCGACCCTGCAACGCCTCCTAACCTAACAGTCATTAATAAATCGATAACAAGCATAGTAAATAAAAAAAAACGAATATTCGCTAACAACATTACGATGGCTTAATATTTTTAAGATCAAAATTCACAATACAATTCCCACTTACAAAGTAAAAGTATACCAGAGCACAAAGAATATATATATATATATATATATATATATATATATATATATATATATATATATATATATATATATATATATATATATATATATATATATATATATATATATATATATATATATATATATATATATATATATATATATATATATATATATATATATATATATATACATAATATATATATATCCTCTCATATTCTTTTATGCAGTAAATAACTAAATCTTAAAAAAATGCATAAATAAAACTAAATAAATGTACATCATGATTTAATCATCTTAGATAATATAATATTCCGTAGGATAAACTTTTTAATGTCAATTATCTCTTTCTAATTAAAATCCGTAATTAAAAGGTTTGTATTAGTCCTGGATGAAATTATCACATTTTCTATGACTATTCGTTTTCTCAATATTAATTTAGGGAGGTCTAAAACGGAAACAAACCCTACAGCTTTTATCTGTTATACTAGGAATGAATGCATTCTATTTGAATGCCACTTTATTCATATTACAGTTTCCCCCAACCTCGTGGCTTCATTTTTGCGTTTAATTCAACTCCCAATGTCGTTCAAAACCAACAATAATCAAATAAGCACATTATCATATGTGAAAACATGAATCATTTTTAACCCGACCGGGACTTGAACCTAGGACATGTTATTACTATGCCAAGGCGTTACCGACTACACCACAGAAGGTCTAAAACGGAAACAAACCATACAACTTTTATCTGCTAAACTAGGAATGAACGCATTCTATCTGAATGCTACTCTGTTCATATTACAATTTCCCCCAACTTCACTCATGGCTTCGTATTTGCATTTAATTTAACCCCCAATCTCATTCGGGACCAACAATAATCAAATAAGCACATTATCATAAGTGAAAACATGAAAAAAAAATTTTACCCCAACCGGGACTTGAATACTAGGGCATACAATTATTATGCCCAACTACACCACAGAAGGTCTAAAAGGGAAACAAACCTTACAGCTTTTATCTGCTATACTAGGAATGAACGCATTCTATCTAATATGAACAGAGTGGCATTCAGATAGAATGTGCTCATTCCTAGTATGGCAGATAAAAGCTGTAAGGTCTGTTTCTCTTTTGGACCTTCTGTGGTGTAGTTGGTAGGACCTTGGCATAATAGTTATGTGCCCTAGGTTCAAGTTCCGGTCAAGATAAAAATTATTCATGTTTTCACATATGATAATGTGCTTATTTGATTATTGTTGGTTTTGAACGACATTGGGAGTTGAATTAAACGCAAAAATGAAGCCACGAGGTTGGGGGAAACTGTAATATGAATAGAGTGGCATTCAAATAGAATGCATTCATTCCTAGTATAACAAATAAAATCTGTAGGGTTTGTTTCCGTTTTAGACCTTCTGTGGTGTACTGGGTAGCACCTTGCCATAGTAATTATATGTCCCAGGTTCATGTCCCAGTCGAGGTAAGAATTATTCATGTTTTCACATATGATAATGTGCTTATTTGATTACTGATGGTCCCGAATAAGATTGGGAGTTGAATTAAATGCGAAAACGAAGTCTCGAGTGAGGTTGGGGGAAACTGTAATATGAATAGTGTAGCATTCAGATAGAATGCGTTCATTTCTAGTATAGAATATACAAGCTGTAAGGTTTTTTTTTCCTTTTAAACCTTCTGTGGCGTAGTTCGTAGCGTCTTGGCATAGTAATTATATGTCCTAGGCTCAAGTCCCGGAAGCCCATCAGTGAAACACATAAAAAAAATAACTATATTTCTGATCCTAAGTGAGAAGGGGTCCAGTTAGGATCCGATATATAGCGTTATTTTTTCTATGTGTTGTTTCACTGATGGGCTTCCTTGCCATTTAGTGCTATAGGCTAACAGTTCGTACTTATATATATATATATATATATATATATATATATATATATATATATATATATATATATATATATATATATATATATATATATATATATATATATATATATATATATATATAAAATCAAGAAAGCACCGTCCTAACCCTTAGTAAAAAAAGGGAGTCCGTGACGCAAAACTAATGATATATATATATATATATATATATATATATATATATATATATATATATATATATATATATATATATATATATAAAAAGGAATGAGAGGGGACATGGCGACGGTTTATAAATTCCTTCATAGTTTTGACAGTGTATAGGGATCGATATATTGATATGGCTGGCATTTCTATGCCTATCAACACTGAATATTCTTGGATATTCGTTACACACCTCATATTATCCCTTCACATCTGACAAGTCATTACACTCTCCATTTCTGTTTCTCTTTATTTTATGTATTCTTCGTGCCCAGACCTGATGAGGGCTGTTTTATTGTATTAATTTTTGGACCTTTCTGGTGTCACAATCATTAAAAAATAAATAAATAAATAAAAAATAGAACTAAAGGTCATAGTTTGAAGCTTCGTAAGAAAACATCTTTACAGGCTGGAAGGATGTACTTTTTAGTGTAAGAACAGCTGATAATTGAAATTCGCTAAACGAGCAGGTAGTTAATGCTAACTCAATCCATAGTTTTAAGGACAAATAAGGAGGTATCGCAGAGTACAAAAATGGAACCGACCAGGAACGGGGAGTTACCAGCATATGCCTCTTTCCCGTAAGCACAGTTAGGTAATTACACACGTGACAATGATTATTTTCAGTAATAAATAAAAGCATGCGCAGCTTCTATTATTTTCCAAATAATAATAATAATAATAATAATAATAATAAAAGTGCTCTAAAGCCTTATAAATCTAGCGGGGACGAGTGCTACAGTGGACGGGTTGATGACAAAATCTGTTATTTTGTAACGCGTTAACAATCGGCGACCGACCGACATGGTCTATTACTTCCTCACGAACAAAACAAACAAATAAACAAACTTTATTTCCATTTCAATACAATGGGTATTCGTCAGCCAGGGCAAGGCCCAACCCCCCACTGTGGTGTCCAACCACAGCAGTTCCTGCCAGTAAACAGCTTAAACTCTCGGTCTTGGACGGGAACCGATCTTTCGACCTCGTGAATGGGAAGCCAGCACGTTACCACTGTACTAGCCAGCAGTCTAAGAGGTGGGATTACTGACTGGTTTTTATTCTTGGGGTTCCCAGAACTTGTTCAGCATCGCCATAGAAACGACAGACAAACTACTCATAGCCTAAGTCTAAAACTCGCAAGGAATATACTCCGATTACGTATTTTATATTTGCGTTGTTTCTTCGGGATGAAATATAATACATAATTCGGTTTGAATTAAAAAAAAATCCAAGCCTAATTTTTATATTCTTTTACTTTTATGGAAAAATAACAGACTGTTTTTATATTAAAGTCAGCATTATATCTTACGCATAACGCGTAATGTCATATAAATAAACAAATATATGTACAAAAGAATACCAAATAAGACTATATAAAAATAAGAAATAAGCCGTTCATGTTTATTATTTAAGATCGCGGGGCAAAGTGAAAATTATTTCAAAAGTGTTAAATAATGGCATAGCAGAGTAAAATGCCCTATACTCATCTTTCACTTTATCCCAGCAAATTCTTTGCTCATAAAGAAATCGAATACACGAATTTCAACCACACCCAAAAATTAAGTGAGGCCGAGTGTGATTCTCATCTATACTTGACGACCGAATTCTTGGACGATTTCGAATACCGATCGCATGAGCTCTTACAACACTATTATGATGGCAACTTAGCCTTGAAAAACTTGACCACGCGCAAAGCAGGTAACGGACCGATCTCCAGCACCAAAAATGAGGAAAAAAATATAAATTCCAAAGAAAAGATTCCTATATATAGTGAAAACTGGAAAAATGAAGATCTAGATATAGAAGGTGGTGAGAGTTACGTCCGACGCAACACTAAGAGTCGACTGATGCTTGACAAAGAGGACGGAAACCGTATATATCGAAAGCTTCCGAGGAATGCAAGTCGGAAAGCTGTTGAAATTCAGGAGACAGACGAGGACACTATTCTTTCAAGAAGTAAGAGATTTATGAAGGCATTTTTTGGAATGGAGCCCTCCAAAAATAAAGTCTCTATTAGTAATGACCTTGACAGCAGTGCAAGAGATTACAGGTCAGATTATGGCGCACCTAAGGTAAGTATATATATATATATATATATATATATATATATATATATATATATATATATATATATATATATATATATATATATATATATATATATATATATATATATATATTGCTAATACTCTATCGTCATCTCAGGGCCTAGTTCTCCATATCTCTGCGTCCTTTCTGTCTGTCGTTTTCCTTTGTGTGACATTACCTCAACTCTGCCTTGTCCTTAACCTTTTTCTTTTCCTTCGTCTTGGTGTTTTCTCGTGCCCGTGCCTTTATTGATGAGGGTAGTTTTTGCCTGTCCTAGTGTCACACTCAATAAAAAAAAAAAATACTATGTTAAGTGAAATATTAGAACTTCAACTTATGTTTATTCATATTCGTAAATATATAAGTAAAGATGAAACTGATTACTAAAAGCTTTACTGTCTCACATATATATATATATATATATATATATATATATATATATATATATATATATATATATATATATATATATATATATATATATATATATATGAGACCGAATTTCCATTAGGCTATAAGTGGCTATTATTTTGTAATACTCTAATAACGAGTAATTTAAAACTATTTTTTTCCGCAACAAAAAATTGAGTATATCTAATATGACTTTCCTATTTTCCAGATAGTGTGTAAGATATCCAACACTGGATTATTTTCATTCCTGGCATTTGCTATCCTCAGTCTGGACATCACAGCAGATATCATGGGAACCATTGACATCAGCTTTAACATCACAGGAGGGGGAGGAGGAGGAAACAACAATGCCAACAACACAAATAACAACATTAACAATAATAGCAACACAAATAACAACAACAATAATAATACCAATAACAACAACAACAATAATAACAGCGGTAGGAGATCCCTGGGCACTGTGAATCCAGTCATGGGTTCAGTTTTCAGCCTCATGATAGACAAATTAATCCATTCGCAGGATAGCTCTGAACCTATTCAGTTAGATGCCTATAACGACAATTCATTTAGTATGAACTACAAAGATAAACACAAAAGTTTATACAACGACAACTATGATAGTGAGAGCTACATAAAAAACGACCACGAAAGGGAACACTACAGCGATAATCAACTTGGCAATGGTCATAACGACAATTTGGGGAAAGTAATGGATGAATTTACTATGAACAACATGCCTTCATCATCTGAAGATTATTTTACAGGCGAAACAGATATTCCAGTAGAAGAAAATGATGATGATGAAATGAAACTAAAAACTCAACTCTATTTCCCACCATACTTACACCAGCATTTTACTGCTATTCACCATAAACTTATTAAGCGGCAAGGACGAGCTCTGAGGCGTAGCTATTCTCAAGCGTATCTCAAAGCATGGTTCGAGGTCATCCTTGATATATACCATGCATTTTACTGACTTGAAATTACTGTACACAGGACAACTTTATGACACGACTGAAAATGCTATAAATATGTTGAAATTAGTTTTGATACTTGCTCCTGTATCAAATCTGGAATTACATTCCTGTTTCGATGAATAACAGATGATAATTCGGTACTTTATTTATATTAGGCCAATCCTTTCCTATGGACACAATTTATCATCATCAGATTTTAACCTAACCTAATGGTTTCGAACAAGTGGTCTAAGATAAGGAAGAACTTTCAATTCTTAGTAACAAAGCCACACAAAAATGCACTGTAATAAAAGGGTTATAGCACCAATAAACTTGTTAAAACATTCTTTCAAAACCCAGGCACTACCTAACTTCACTTGGTAACTGAAAGTGAAGTTCCAACTTGATTTTAAAGATGAAGTATGCTTAATAAGATTTTTTGAATGAAATGTGTAATTTCCAAAGTAATTTATGAGATATTCCCCTATGTGTAACGGAAATGTAATTAAAATAAATCACTTCATATTGAATTTACTTAGAAAAATCACATATCTGTGTCTAAAGACATGATGGACTGAGTAAACATTACATTTCCTTTGCCTAACTGGGGGGTTTGCCCCCATACCCTTCCTACCTAACCTAGAAGGTACCGGTAATTATGAACTTTAAAACCATTTATAACAATGCCACCTAACCTCACCTTAGTAAAATGTAGATATGTGCTATTCTATTGGTAAGCAATATCAATAAAGTGCTGTATAAATTGAGATTGGGAAGTGCCGACTTTGTCTGAGCTTACGGTGGGACGGTAGGAAGGGCATCCAGTCTTCATTCCCCAGTTTCAATCTGTCTGCTTTCACTCCCAAATGGGGACTGCATAAGATATAAAAAAAACTTTCAAACCTCCCAGTGCAATGAAAATACAAAACACTGAAAAAAGTATCATACAGAAAAAACAATGCTTTTAAGTAAACACTAGTTTCTTAGCTAAGAATGAATTAACATAACTAACCTAATACTAAATTTTGAAGTCTTTCATAATTGGGGTGTGAAAGTAAACATGTACCAATATGATTAATACAATACTAACACAATAAGTCTAACAATATCATGAAATATCTAGCACTCACTGGGTGATCATCTGCATTTATCTTACATACTTTTCTATGTCTTAATACCATCACGATTTGTGCATGATTGTACTTGGTATCATGAAAACATAATACCATATTTCTATTGTAATAATTTATCTACATTGGGTAAAACTAGCATAAAATTAATTACGGAATAAATGCGTAGTAATAACATTAATAATAATGGTATATAGGTATTATTTTAGTTATGGGGATTAATGGAATTTATTTTTATATAAACAAAATAAGTGGGTAGCCCCCTGCGAGGGAGGACGCATTACTCTAGGTGAGATGAGGTTAGGTTAGGACGCACCAAATATATGAGAACATCCCCCCCTCTTCTAAAAATTTACCGGTACATATTTACTTTTGCATCCCCCGGTATGGAAAAATCTCACGTTTGGCTAGTTTTATCTTCAAATAAGGAACGAGTTGAAAATAAAAAAATGTTGTTTTTAATCACTTTAGAAATTTTTCAATGCTTGTATTTTATTTCACTAGTTGAGGGAGTGAATGTATTTATATACTATATTTCTACCACTACTACCAACAACAACAACAATAATAATAATGATAATAAAATTAATAATAATAATAATAAAAAGGCTTAATTGCATCACTTACCTGGTACCTGAGGCAGATAACATCGAACCTTCATGAATAACCTTATAAGTATTCTCCATAATGTTCAAATGACCCAATAAGTATTCATAGCCTATTTTTACATTCAAAATGTCAAAACACATTTTCTACATTTACCGTGTAACAATTTGCAATATAAATAATAAATTATGAGTACATCAAAATTTTGTATTACTTATTTTTCATTTTTTTTTCTTCAGGTATAAAAATAAACTTCATTTAAGTATAAGTCAGGAAATGACGAACCTGACAAACGCGGGTTCGATCACGCCGAGGGCGTCAGGAACGGCATCCAACAATTATCTTCCTAGCTCGAACTTATCTGTGTCCATCCCCATCCGAGTGGAGACAAATTGAGACATTTAAACTATAATGACGAAAAAAAACTCATTACACAGATATCTGTGATTCTGAACGATTCACTGTTATATGAAGGAATTATTTTGTTCCAAAGAAAAAAATCTTTCATTTTTTGTTTCTTTAACTTGCTTTCCAGTTTGTACACTACAAAATAAAAACAGATTCCAATTTCCAGCAATCAACAGACTTGAGTAGTAGAGTTTCATTTACCACTTAATTTACTGTCTGTAAAATAATAATAATAATAATAATAATAATAATAATAATTTTACACACCGCTCCTCTGTGACAGTCCGACTAAAACTGACAACATTCAGAGGACAAAAGATGGACTGTATTCGAGATGATGTCCTGGACAGTCCTATTTGAGTCCAAAAGACCCTTCAGCTGTGGTATTGCACCTACCTTAACAAATACATTAGATTATTTTCTAACCCGGGGTGTGAAAGTAAAAATCACCAATTAGAGATACACAAATAAATCTGTGGTAGAGTTGGCAAATCGTGTACCGACAGGGCCGACAAACGCAGATTCGATCCCGCTGTCAAGTGTTCGATAAGGCTTCCAGCTGTAATCCCCCACCTCTAACTATTGTGTCCATCTCCATCCAAATGGAGACTAAGGCCCGATTTCTTAAACAGTGTAAACCAAGGATACCATATTGTTAGTCTAGACACACACAAATGGATTTCATAAACGCATCTGACGGGTTCTGTGTATGGCTAGGATCCCGTACGGGATCCTAGCCATACACAGAACCCGTCAGATGCGTTTATGAAATCCATTTGTGTGTCTAGCTAACTAACAATATGGTATCCTAGGTTTACACTGTTTAAGAAATCGGGCCTAGGATCCCACGTGGGATCCTAGCCATACACAGAACCGCGTCAGATGCGTTTATGAAATCCATTTGTGTGTCTAGCTAACTAACAATATGGTATCCTAGGTTTACATTGTTTAAGAGATGGAGACGAAGACATCAAGTTGAAAAAATAAAAACTCATTTTACAAATATTTTTGTGGCTGGAACGATTCACTGTTAAATGACGTAGTTATTTTATTCCATAAATCATTTGATTTTCTTTATTTGCTTTCACATTTGCTCACTAAATATCAAAATAAATACCAAAATTATTTTAGAGCAGTCAAAAGAAGCGAGTAGCTTCGATGACAGTCCGATCGAAAATGACATTAGAAGAACAAAAGTTATCGAGTACTCAAATAAATGAAATTCAAACTGCGATTCATTTTTTAAGTTATATTTATAGCGCCATTTAATATATATTTCCATCCGTGATACGATGCTTTAAAATATGAGGAACCGGTTTCAAATAAAATAAACTTAAAAAAAAAACTTTAAAGAAATCCATTTGTTTACGGGCACGATTTTATTTGAATTACAAATAACACACCCATTCAAAATCACGTATAATTAAACACGCATAAACGTACTCACCTATTCATGTATCACTCATTTTCTATTATATAAGAATGAGCGCACCGAGACACAAAAACATACTGTAGCTAAATTTATACAACGGTTAAACTTATTGCTGTTTGGACTGGGCTAATACGTCCGTTATAATCGCTGGGGTTAATGAAACGGAAACAAGGGACCGTAGAATAATGATTATTATTTATTACTGTTACAAATGTTCTAGTATTTATGTTCAGTAGCATAGATAACATTTAAAGTAACAGTTGTGTATTATTTTAAATGTTCGTTTTTATTTTCAGTTATATTTATAAATTTGCTTTTTTTGTCTTTCCTATCTCCCCCATTACCCTTCCATTATGGTGGTCCCCCCGGGGTCAAAAGCCTTCACACGCCACCCTCAAATCTCCCTTCTTCACCACTATCCTACCCGAAATTTCCTCTTCCCTTTAAATCAAAGCATCCAACTAAAAAGTAATAAGGAGACTACTAACCAAGAAAAAAAATAATTTGAAGTTTTTCTTATTTTTAGCAAATTTTATTCCAAAGCCCAGTCAACTCATCTACGGTCCCACCATTGCCCGTCCACCCACCAATCAACTCACCTACGGTCCCACCATTGCCCGTCCACCCACCAATCAACTCACCTACAGTCCCACCATTGCCCGTCCACCCACCAATCAACTCAACTACAGTCCCACCACTGCCCGTCCACCCACTCGTAGATAGCTACAACGGATCGGGATGGATTAAGTTCAGTAGCACAGATAACAGTAAAGTAGCAGTTGGGAATTATTTTTACTATTATTAGTAGTAGTTATAGTGGTAATAGTAGCATAAGTAGTAGTGGTATTAGAAAGAAGAGAAGAAGCAGAACGATGAGCAGAGGAAAGGTGAATTTAGTTCAGTTGCTATAGGCGGAGCGCAACGTGCTGTACCTTGCAAAGTGCCAAACCGCTGAGAAGAAACACTAATCTTCAGACAAAAAAAAAAATCTTGAATAATATTGTAAAAGTTCTATGGTGGCCAACACGCCACTGCATAAACATATTTTTAGGTAAGAAGTGATTATGTCTATCTATCTATCTATCTATCTATCTATCTATCTATATATATATATATATATATATATATATATATATATATATATATATATATATATATATATATATATATATATATATATATACTATTATCTGGAGTGCATTGCATCATCACTTCTGTCATCACCTTAGTATTATTATTACTATTATTATCATCGTCATTATTATTATTATTATTATTATTATTATTATTACTATTTTTATTATTATTATCATTATTATTACAGATGGGTGTCTAATTATCAAGTAACAATGACGAATCCGACCAACCCTTACTTATCTCTTCTTATGGTCTTGGCAATTTTCTCAAGAGCAGTTTCATATAACATCTCCATATCATCAACAAAATACAAAAGTGATCTCTTAATTGCCTCAGACAACAATGCTAAATACATTAAATTAAGGAAAGAAGCTGACGAAGACGAAGGCTCTCAATCAAATTATAAGCATAACATTAACTTGCAGAATGCAAAGGAACATAAAACAGGATTTGAAAATCAACCTGATGACACGCACGTGTCTAGCACGTGTGTGTATTATGAAAACAAATTGGCCTTATTTGAAGAAAAGGTTTCATGGCTGTTAGATAATGCTCTTGCAGCTTATCTAAACCCTCTGGAGAGAGAAAATCCCTCATCAAAACCACTAGCAAAGAATTCTTTCATTCTTTATAATAACACAAATGACCAACACACAATAAGTGAAAATATTATTAAGCTTGAAAATAACATTGCCGCAAAATATTTTGGACCTGATGTGAATAATCGTGTAGATGCAACTGGAAAGTCACAAAGCCGTAATGCATTCAATGCGAATGGAGCATTTCAAAACCAAACTTTAAGCAGAAGTCCTAGAAGTTGCGGGGGATCGTTTATCATCTTCCCATTTCTGGTGTTTCTCATAGCTGGCCTCTCATCTTCTGTGAGCATTATCAATAACATCAATAACAATAATAATAACAATAATAACAACAATAACAACATGAATGGCAAAAGAAGCCTTAATATAAATGATGTCATGTTGGCAAGATCTTTCTTTCAGAGTTCGAAGTTACATCGAAAACGAAGCTCCGAAACCAGTATGAAACATGATGACATCAAGAGGAAGAGACACATGACAACTAAAGCAATCCTGAATATATTATCTAGCATAATGAACAGCAATATGATCAGTTATGTAAATGCACTGACAAACCATGAGGATAATGCAGAAATATGATGATTGTGGAGCTAAAGAGTTACAATTAGCAATTTATACACAGTTACCAGTTTCTGTCCAGAAGGAGTCTGCCAGGTATGCTGTTTAAAAAAAACCCGAAAGTAAATAAAACAATAATTACCAATATTATGCCTTTCATTTGAATTACATTACTTGTCAGGTACTCTTGAGGACTGCAAGTTTTTATTATGACCAAGTTATTTTCATGGCTTAGGGATTAGTTATACTGTACATATTGGAGTTCTGTTTTAGGTAATTCTGCAAATAATAAAGAAATATCACCACATATATTCTTATTCGCTCATAATTTCTCATACCTCCCAAAATGTTGTGTTTTATGGGGAAATTTTTCTGTGTGCCTAAAATACATACCAATATGAGGGTGCTACTTTGGCTTGTTATATACGTGTCATGAATCTACTTTGGTATACGATCTACGCTTTGGCCCGATATCTTAAACAGTTTAAACCTAGGATACCATATGGTATCCTAGGTTTACGCTATTTAAGAAATCGGGCCATATATTGTGATCTATAACCTAACCTCTATTTAGATTATCTACGATGTAGATATGTTTTCCTTGTAGATAACGAGCCAAAGTAGCAGCAATGCAAGTTTGAATACTTTCTATTTTAAATACCATTGCATTTTATACTAAATATCTGCAATGATTGCAGATTACATAAAATGTGCTTGAAATTATTACAAGCATTGGCTTTAATAACTGTCTAAAGTAGCAATGTAGTCGCCGTGACTCAATCGGTAGCGTCTCCGACTCTGAGGCGTCAGGTCGAGGGTTCGCGCCCCGTCACGGTCTGAGGTTAGCAAGGGCATGCACTCAGCGTAAGGATTACATCTACCAAAACAAGTCCTTCGCAAGAAGGCAACCGTCCTAGCCCTTGGTAGATAAGGGAGTCCGTGACGTAAAACCGGAAGCAACTGCCTAAAGTAGCAATGCGAGTGTGATAATATAAAGAAATGAAAGTACATCGTCAACATGAGATTATCCATAAAATCTTACCATTTCTGTGTATCTGTAGATACTTAAAATAATTATATTTGGGTTACACGTCCACTGGAGTGACAGACTCTTGACGTGATGTACAGTGACAAACAAAAAATTATCTTCATTTTGCAGTTAAGTTAAATAACAATAAGCGTGTTTTACGTAACGGACTCCCTATTCTACCAAGGGCTAGGACGGTTGCTTTCGACCTGACACCTCAAAGTCATGTAAAATGCAGGTGGTGTAATGGCAGAGTATTCAATCATTTACCAATGAACTGTCATTATTCGTTAGGATTTAACGAAAAAAAGAAGGTTTCAAGAAAGATGTGTTTCCTTATCCAATTCCTAATACATACAAATATATGGATATGAATACAAATCAAATTCGTGATATGCCTTAGACACATGTATACTTAATATGTAAATGTACAATAAGATATATATAAGAATATATTGGAGTCTGCTAGAGGCTGAAGAAACAATGGGAAGATGGCCAGGTAAAAAACGAAAGATGATGAAAGTATATACATACTGTACTGTACCACTCGTTATTGTAATAATATATGAGAGAATTGCAATTTATATTTTTTCCCAGAAAAATCTTCCTAAAGCTTTTTGCAGGGCAAGGTAATATTATATATATGTTAGAGAGAGCTACTGACATATACACAAAATACACACAACTCACAGGAATACTGCAAACTCTAGAAGTACGAGACATTATAATAAAGGTTTAGCATAGTCTTTAGGCTTTGAAGATGTACAAACTGACATCAAGCATGTCTTTATTGAATACAGGTTTTCTACATTTTTTTTTTTTAACCTATACCAATATTTGCGATGATCTTCTGGATGTAAGGCAATGAATATATTTCCTAATACTTCTGCACGATGGCTATTTTTGGTGGGAAAAGTCACTGTTAATTAAAAATCTCAAGGAAATTTCAGATGAATAAATTGTCAGAGATACTTCGTGTGAATGACAATATTAGCCATTTTTTTAATACGTCACATACATATTAAGTAAAGATCATATTCATATATATGATACACAAAAACTAACTTAGTCTCAGTTGCTCCACACATATATGATGAGGTTAATACATACATACATATGGTCTCATACCCCCTTGTAAGGGGGGTGGCCGAGCCAAGAAACACGAATTCACCACGATCCACACATACCTCAACCACTCCTCTTAGCTCCTTGGGGATAAAGAGTTGCCACGTTTCCCCCCTTCCCCCATGCTTGGGTCACCCACAAGGTAGGAGGGTGAGATTATTCTACAATGAGGATCGACAGCCGTAGCTGGTTTACCCCCCACCGCTTCATCACATGGCAACTCCCATCACACCCGCCCATCACAGTTCACTGAGCTAGCAGGTGCGAGAAATCCCTTTTGCCCATGTCACTTACATTTACACCACAAGCACGCACATTCAGAGACCCAATTACTAGGGTTCTGGGTGGATCTCTCCTGTCAGAATACTCCAGCATTTCTTGGCCACTCGCAGAACGAAAAATACAGAGGAGGGGACTCTCAGTACCCCCTGCTCTGCCCCATTTTATCAACTTTTACGACACTGAGGGAACACGGAGGAAGTAGTCTTAACACCCCTCCCTCAGGGGGGATTAGGTTAATACACTAACATAAATACACACAGTGATATATTGTGTTTATTAAGTATATAAACACAATTAATGAGAGGCCACATCTAAGATAAAAGTAATATGATTAAAAATAAGTGACCGGTGCTGAAATTTACATAGCAATCATTCAATAACTTCGTGGATACAGTACCTTGCTCTTAAGAACGAGTTTCTAAATTCAGCACCCGATTACGGCTCATACAACTTCTCTTAGCAAGAGCTAAATTGGGATCAGGATTTGAGGATGGCTTGTAACCATCATGTCACTGTCCCTGTCTACTTAGCAGATTCAGTAATAACACCGATACTGGGCTGGAATATACCTTCACGAATTCAAGCTATGACAAAATAGATATACCCATCTTACAGATCTCATGCTTGACAGTGTTCCTCAACCCATAAATAGGATGTAGACCACTTAAATGGGTATCACTATGGGTAACCTTGTATATATTTAAGGATTAATCTTGTGTGGAAGCCTGATATATATATATATATATATATATATATATATATATATATATATATATATATATATATATATATATATATATATATATATATATATATATATATATATATATATATATATATAGAAGCTCCCCAATTTACGAACGACCAAGTTAGGAACATTCACAGATACGAACAAAAACAACCCTTTATGTAACCATGCATTGTTCTATGCATTACTATAAAATGCTGTATTATTGCATTATTATTATTGTATTAAAATTAATTAATACTTTATACTTTATTTTTACGTGTTAGTTAAGTGTCTTTAGCCATTGTCCTATACAGTGCTGCATATGTATGTACTGTACAGTACATTTCTATTTACCTAAACACAACTTACGAACAATTTTACTTATGAACTGACTTCTGGAACCTAACTCGTTCGTAAGTTGTGGAGTGTCTGTATATATATATATATATATATATATATATATATATATATATATATATATATATATATATATATATATATATATATATATATATATATATATATACAGACATAAAGAAAGTACCTATATATTATTACTGCAAGTCATGATGTATTCCAAACACTTTTTATTTTCTATTAAATTTAATTATAAAAATGTTGAAGTTGTCACTCCAGTCATTTCATATAGCATAACTAAGCCCCCAAAATAACTGTTCCATAAATGTTCCTCAAAATACTTTTGCAGACTCACAACATAAAACTTCATGTAGGGGACACCGCTTAAGACATAAGAGCATTTAATGACAGGAGAATCCAAATTTAAGAATGAAAAAAGTCAATCCATATAAAGTTACATATAAACTACTTTCTGCCTTTGTTCTTCCACATGCAAGGAGAAAGTAAAGTAAATTCCAGGACTATAATATGCTCTACTTAATGTAAAAATATTCCACATTCAGAAGGATATCAACGCATGACTCAAAGGACTCAAATTATACTTAGTGAACTATAACATACAATTCTCCAGATCAAACAATTGAGGGTTCTGGCAGCCCAAACTCAGTGCCTGTAGTGGATTCCACCAAAACTAAAACTAAGAGGCTTATGTGAGTAAGTATTAGTCTTTTAACAGTTCCACTCCAATAATATTCGCTTATTTAACCCCATCTACTAACCCACATAAACATTACGTATTCATTCAAGTTCATAAGCTATAACAAAAATCACTTTAGATGTAGTACTCGTGTCTCTGTTGATGTGGGTGTTGATTGTAGAACTGCCTGGTGGAAATTTCATGAAAGAGAGTATGCTAATTTATGTATTATTGCAAATATCAGTACTTTATATTAATGTGCATTCTCATTCTCTCTTCACATCCTGGCTCCTTGGAAACGAAGTTGTCAAGTATTTTAGAACTGACAGTGATACGAACGTAAGTGCCACTAGTGAGGAAAATGACGATAGTGATGATGATGATGATGATGATCTTGATTATGGTGTATTTTCCGAATATTACGACTTTCGTGACACAACGGCATATAGGTGCAAGAATTACACGCCGGATAAGAATTTAGCGAAGTTACTGAAAAGTAAACTGAGGACAGAATTTCCAAGACTTTATTTAGAAAGTCTAAGAGCTCTGGGACTTCAAGAACCCGTGTATACTTCGTCAGATGAAGGTAAATTAATCATGAAGTTCACCTTCTTACCGAAATAAGACATATTCTATAACATGATAAGGGGACAGCCGTAGCGTAGTGGTAGAATGCTAGACTCGGGAGGTCACGGAACCTCGTTTGAACTCACTGTGAGGTGTTAGGGAGGGTACCCAGCCTTAATTCCCCATCTTTTGTCTGTGTCCACCCCGAATGGGAACTAACAGTGAAACATAAAATGTAAAAAGTAATCATAATAGAAAAAAAAAAGGAATTTGGAAACGAATGCTTTCTGGCTTTAAGCACACTGACCCTGAATAAGAATTCATGATATGTCTTTCTATGTATGACTTATTTTTAACAAGACCAGCAAAACAGCAAATTTTGTCCATATCGAATCTGAGGATACTGCTCCACACACACCTCATATATCTAATTGACATACAGAATTACTTGGAAGGTACTACACGACATAATCCATTATCTCCTTTCCATGTACTTCACGTGAAGATAAACTATACAGCCTGATATGGGGGAGTTGAAATTCGACCCCTCCTGGGTGGGCCCCAGGTGAATTATCAGCCGACCCATTGGAGGATGCCCTTGCTCCCTCCTCCTTATTTTCAAGTACTTCACGTAAAGATGAGTAACCCGTCTTGGGGAGTTGAACTTGGGACTTAAAAGGTGATTGTGACACCAGCACAGGCCAATATATATATATATATATATATATATATATATATATATATATATATATATATATATATATATATATATATATATATATATACCTTCATCAAGCCTGGGCACAAAGAAAACATAAAGAGACACAGAGATGGGGAGTATTCTGACTTGTCAGATGTGAAGGGATAATAAGATATGTGTAACGAATATCCAAGAATATTCTGTGTTGATGTAGGCATAGAAAGAGAACCGTAACTAAAGGAAGACTTAATATCGATCTGCCCTGGACACTCTTATTTAAGTCCACAAGACCCTTCAACTGTAGTATCGCAAAGGGCGGTTGTTGCCATGGGCCAATCTACAACATTTGACAGCGTAGCTTTCCTCTTCTTTATATACTTTGAAAGAAAATGTTCTTGAGAAAGAAAAATTATACGCTTGACAAGGTGCTAAGGTTGGAATGAAAAGACAATATTATTTCACTCAAATTGACAGTAGCAGTTTCCCACTTAGTAGTCAAAGCTTGAATATATATTTTATGTCACTTGTGTATGATATAACAATCCTCAGATATCTTATTTATATACATACATACATTTACACATGGCCTCATTCCCCCTTGCAAGGGGGGTGGTCGAGCTAAGAAACGCTCATTCACCAAGATCCACTCATGCCTTAACTACTCCTCTGATATATATTATTTATATTTAATTGTCTACAAATATTATTCAGGTCTTACAAAGTACATATATTTGAGAGAGAGAGAGAGAGAGAGAGAGAGAGAGAGAGAGAGAGAGAGAGAGAGAGAGAGAGAGAGAGAGAGAGAGAGAGAGGAGAGAGAGAGAGAGAGAGAGAGAGAGAGAGAGAGAGTTGGGATTTAAACGCTTATCAAAATAGCTAATACTGATTTATTTTTTTATATTCCAGATTTGTCATTAAATCCACCTCAAGAGTCCATAGAGAAAAATAATGAAAAATTCAATACAATAAGCCAATACAATTCACCTATCTCCATTGGTGATATAAACTATAGTGATCACTATAATCGGGAAAATGCAAGCAATTACATATTCCAAAGATATCGCCATCAGTTTAAAAGACAAGAAAAGGATCACTCTGATCACTATCATGAGAGATATACAAGAGAAGCAGATATTCAGACATCTCACCATCACGTAAACCGACGAGAAGAGGAGCACTATGGCCACAGTGATCACTATCAAGCCGTTCACTATCCCAAAGTGATATGCAAACATTCACACACTGCCATATTTTCCTTTCTAACTTTTTGTTTGCTGGCTTTTGATCTCACTTCCGATATTATGAAAGTTGTTAATATATCAATTGATATCGGAGGTAAATAACGCAATATCTTTTATTACTGTACACACACACACACACATACACACACACACACACACACACACATATATATATATATATATATATATATATATATATATATATATATATATATATATATGAATTTTTACCCCGACAGGGACTTGAACCTGGGACACATAATTACTGTGCCAAGGCGCTTTCCAACTACACCACAGAAGGTCATAAAAGGGAAACAAACCTTACAGCTATATCTGCTCTACTAGGTTCAAGTCCCGGTGCGGGTAAAAATTATTCATGTTTACACATATGGTAATGTGCTTATCATGTGTATATATATATATATATATATATATATATATATATATATATATATATATATATATATATATATATATATATATATATATATATATATACACACACACAGTATATATATATATATATATATATATATATATATATATATATATATATATATACACACACACAGTATATATATATATATATATATATATATATATATATATATATATATATATATATATATATATATATACACACACACACAGTATATATATATATATATATATATATATATATATATATATATATATATATATATATATATATATATATATATATATATATACATATATATATATATATATATATATATATATATATATATATATATATATATATATATATATATATATATATATATATATATATATATATATGCACTGAAATTACCGTTATCCTTTTTATACGGTGGATGGCTGAGTCAAAGCATTCGTAGATTCACCTGAAAGCCACTTTAAGCCAACACTCTCACCTTAACTCCTTTGTGATAATGATCTCTCCTAATTCTCCCAACCTCATCCATACTCCTTGGGTCGTCCACAGTGTAAATATAATGATAACGAAGTAGTGGATGTTCATATTGTATTTGTAATAATATTCATAATTTGGGATTAAACTCTGTCATTTAACTTTATATTTGGATTAAGAACAGATTATTTCGTGTTATTCTTTAAAGCTATATGGGATGTTATGCTGTCACAAAGACAATAATTTTTAAAAGGACAAAATAAGAGTCAAAGATAACTTTTTCATTAATAGATAAAATGGAAGTTAAAAAGAAATTGAGTCAGCTAAAAAAATGAAGAATAATATATGATTTTTATTTGTAATGAATTGATGTAAAAAAAGTAAAATGTATTTTTCTTAATATCTTTTCAGGAGGCTGTGGCTGCGGTTGCAACTGCATTAACGGAACATGCTGTCGAGGAGGCAACAATAACAACAACAATAATAACAACAGCAATAGTAACAATAACAACAACATCAATAACAACATTAACACGCCTGACGAACCAGTGTTAACATCATTTTACAGTTATTATCCAAATCAATTTTCAGGTCGCAAAATTTTCGGCGGTGTTGGTGGCTGCGGTTGTTGTTGCGGCTGCTGTGGCGCCGGAGGAGGAGGAGGAGGAGGAGGAAACAGCAACAACAACAACAATAATAATAATAACAACAATAATAACAACGGTGGGTCAATGAGGAATGGTGTTGCAGAGAGTGTGGGGAATAATAACAATAACATTAATCAAAATGATGGGAATGGAGTAGTCAAAGCTTTTTATGGCCATGGTCCCCTAGGTTATGGTTACTATTATGGTAGATCACTGGTGCATAGTTTTATGGAAAGAATGGCCAAGTTCTTATACCCAGATCCAGAACCGTTGGTCTTCTATAATATTTACAATGGTAAAACACAGAAAAGAGAACTGAAAAGAACTAGATATCAATACGGCATAGATGAGATAGAAAATGATACAGCGGAAGAGGCTAATAATATAATAATATATGCTGAGGACATTTCCTTGGAAAATATGCAATCTGATGGTCAGTCAACTAGAAAGGCTAGGAATATCCAGAGCACCTTCAATGAGAGTAAGCGGATGGCTGAAGCCCAGAGATCACAGGACAGAATTTCAGAATTGACAGAAGACTGGGGATCACAGAGTAAAATCTCGAAAGGAGAAAAATGGGGATCCCAGAAAAGTTTTTCAGAAATAGAATTTGGATCACACAGCAATATTACAGATGCATCAGACTGGGGATCACAGAATGATGTTTCAGAAGATACAGAAAAGGCATCACACAACACTAGATCTAAACCTTTAGTATGGAGATCACTGAGCAATGATTCAAAAGAAAAAGAAAGGGTATTATTAAGCAGTGATTCAGAAGAAGCAGACTGGATATCACAGAGCAACGTTTCAAGAGAAGTCAAAAAGGGAATACAGACTAGTGCTGCAGAGGGAGAATTTGGATCTCATGGCAATGTTTCAGAAGTATCTGACAGGGGATCGCAGAGCGATGTATCAGAGGAAGTAGACAGGGAATCGCAGAGTAAAGTTTCAGCGAAACCAGACAGGGAATCAAAGAATAAAGTTTCAGAGGGAGCAGAATTCGGAACAAAACTCACGGTTTCAAGAGACACTGACAGAGGAACAGAGAACAAAGTATTAAAACCTAAGGAACTGGGATCCAAAATAATTGATGTTATATCAATATATCAAGACTTACTAGGGAATACGCTCTTTGAGGACGAAGCTGGAATAGACGAATATTTTGTCAGTGTCTGGTTTCAGAAGATGCTGCAGACAATGAGAAGAAACTTACAATGAAACACGATCAGATTTTTTTTTCCTGCTATTGTATATTCTTTTGATCTCATAAACTCCTACCAAAATGATTATTATTATTATTATTATTATTATTATTATTATTATTATTATTATTATTATTTTTATTATTATAGTAGTAGTAGTAATATATCAATGCATACCATGAAATAAATTTATTTCGTCATTATGTGATAGTTATTTTACTGGATTTTATTGAAACATCCGTTTATATTGACAGTAAGATAGAGTAAATAGATCAGTGATAATCAGAATATCTTCAGGGAGGATTTCCAAGACCCGTGGAAAGCAATAACAGGCAGGAGAGGAAGTGAGGAATTATTTCAGTCGCGGGGGAAACTCCAAAATGGGAAACAATATACTCTGTACAATGAGTGTACATGGTGTATATGTATTACACAATTTTCAGAGCTATCAAGAAATAACTGTTCACATTTAATTCTTCTCCTTCAGACTTAATCCTCTCAGGAGCTATTGATTTCCTGAAGTTTGTAAAGCAATTTGGTTTCATGAGTTTCTACAACATTAGTGCAAAAGAGTAATAGTGACAAAAGGTTCTAGATAACATTTCAAAGCAGGGTAAAAAATGGGGTACCTTTAGATAATACGACTGATATATTTTACTCTATATATACAGATTTATAAATAGATATGAAGACGGATACCTTTAGTCAATCAGGTCTTCTACCAATACAAAAACATTCCTCGAAATAAGTCACAAACGCTGAACTCTATCTTAAAAATCCTTTTGCAAATGGGAGTCAGGTGATTAAAATTAAAGTCAAATAAGAAAAAACAATGACAAATAGTTTTTGTGATAAGTCTCATATCTCCACTTACTGAACTATTTATATGTCTAAATATGTGTGATAAATTCTCTCTTTTCACCATCTGAATTACGAAATAAAACAACGTCACCTGTTTCAGCTCCATCGACGGCTATGTGATTCTGAAACGGTCACGATTATCACGAATAATAAATAATACGAGATCTTTCAAACGCTTTACTGTGTTTACACCATGACCGAACGTGTACGATACGCCTAGATTACTTGTGCCAGTTAGATCATCACAATGTGATTGGTAAATAAAACTATGATAATGATTAAAAGATGTTTTGATGGCATATATATCCAAGTCAATGGAAAATGGTGATATGTTTGGCCTAGTCTTCCTCCACTGGCCTATAAATCCCAACTGTATTCTCATTAAACATGTTGATTTAACCGGGGCTATGAGACTGCAGATGACACTAGTCCCTTCCATATTCTCGACATGAATTAATAAAAATTGAACCAATTCACAGTGGAGAGAGGAGGGATTGAACCAGTCTTAGGCTATTTAAGGCAATATACTATCGATGTCCGCACTTATGTTAAGTAAATAAAATCCCTTTATTTGCTTTGAGGTCATGCTGCCTGTCTCCCACCCAAAAGGCTGGAGTTCGAATCCCCAAGGCTGCTAAAATACCCTCTCTTTCCCAGATCCATTTAAGGATAAGAAGGAGAAAAGTGTCATCTCTTTTTAACTCATCTGATGTGTGGATTGCATAATGGAATAGTATTCTCATAATCTCGGGTTTCGATCTCTAAAACCATCCGTCCCGCAGCTCCGTATAAGGTTTTTATTCAAACGCAGGCCGTTATGTTGTGGTGTTTGAGCATGGCCCTTGGAGCGCGCGCGCATACACACACTCACTTAGATAAATACACACACGCATATACAATCATGGACGCCTCCAGGTTTCTTAGCCTAGTGTGTCTTACACATCTGGAGTGGTCGAGGTGTTAACAAGTTATTTTTATGCGATTGCTTTAAACTTATTACAACTGCGAGTACTCTGGCTCTTTGGGAAGAGAAAATAAAGACGAGGGGATTCCCAGTCCCTTCGCTCCGCTCCAATCAGTCGACTCTTACGACACGCAGGGGAACACGGAGGAAGTATTCTAGCCCCTCCCTTAGGGGGTACTACTGCAAAATACACATTAAATATATAAATATTCATAAATCTATATAACTTTCAAATCTGAATGTTCAGTATTAATTTACACATGTAAAAGTCTTTAACAATACAGTACACGATTGTGGATGGCCAACGCAATTTTAAAAATGTGAATTTATACTAGTGAAGCAATATGATTATTTTACCAAGTGACGAATGTGAATAGTCTATATACATTTGTAAATGTGGATAGTCTATACTACAGCCATAAATGCAGTGTAATATAGATTAATGTGAAAGAGCTCTATAGATGAAATAAATTCCAAAACTCAAAATATATTTTAAGTGAAATGAAATTTGACGAAATTTTTTGAGTATCAAAGACACATGTCCCTACAGTGAGCATTTTATAATATTGAAAATGACCTTCTCTCCCTTCTATATCAACAATGGAGAAGGTTGGTATATGGAAGAAATTCGGCAGTAAAATACTGAGCCAAAGACATTTCTATACTGGGGAGGAAATCCAGCCGAGGGAGCAAGCCAGCTCTACTTAGTACCGGTCCTTTGCTCGTATCAATTAAGCGAGTTGGTGTAAGGAAGGATATCGTACCGCAAATCTCTGAGATAAAACCAAAACTAATCTACGAAAAGGTAGCTAGATACAGTGACCCTATAAGAACTATGGAACAACCGCAAATAAAAATAGTGTTCAAATAATGATAAAAATGCATGGCTATACTCTGTTGATAATGCAAGCAAACTACACATATACATCTAAAACTCTTCTATGTCAGCAGTTTCCCATGTTTCATATGAGATTGCCGATTTTCATTAGCCTCTTGGAGACTAGGTTGTGTTTTGGTTCAATTATTCGGTGGAAACCTCTGACTCCAACCTTTACCACTGATCCGGGTTTGGGACTGTCATCGTGTTGAGCTGGCTTGTTCCCCCAACGGCAGGATTTCTCAACTTCCAGAATCTAGATATGTAGAGTAAAAAAAAAAAAGGCCTATTTCGCCTCTCTTAATTCTAATCCTGCCTTGATAAACTCATTATATCACTATTTACACCATAAGAAAATTATTGTTCATGCTGGTAAAGATAAGACTAACAGATTTGACTAATATTACTCATCCATTCTTTCATATCACTAAAGGAAAAAAAAAAAAAAAGGAAACGGAGGGATCAATATTTCCTCCAATCCCCCTCCCCCAAGCTTGCTGAATGTCATGAAGGATAAAAAGGAGTATACAGTGTATAAAAACAAAGCTTCATGCATGAAGAATGAATCACAAAACCGATAATTCCTCCTGTATAACTTGTGACAGAGAAGAAGTAGAAGTAGGAAATAGAGGAGAAGAGGAATGCAATACCCCCAAAAAATATTTTCCTGTTTCATAAAAAAAAAACTTTTAAATATGTCCAGTAAAACTGGACATATATATACTAAAGCAATGGCTTAAAAAAAAGTCTGTATTTATGTGAGCAATTTTTAGTGATACTTCGTGCGAGCATAATTAGAATATAAAGTATTCCCTTAACATAAAATCTTGGTCTAGTGAAAACTCTTGCAGGTAGACCACACAAAATAGTAATAAGGACTATGTTGATTCCATATTTGTTTGACTATTGCAAATTTAAATTACATGGAGCGAGAAGTATATATATATATATATATATATATATATATATATATATATATATATATATATATATATATATATATATATATATATATATATATATATATATATATAATGTTAAATAGTGAAAATTTAGTATTGGTTCTCATGAAATTGTGTTACACAATCATCAAATAGATATTGAATGATTAATCATCATATTCATCTAATGACGTTCTTAAATTTATGTCTGGTTAATTGTAAATACTCACACAGCTGAGAACACTTAGGCAGAGCATACCAATTCGATAAACTTTTATTACTTTTGGAGCACAAAATGGTACTTCGGCAATCTCCCTCGAGAGAGTTCATATATACGGTGCTAAGTGTAGCTGTCCTGCAGAATCTTGTAAATATATCACTGGCAGTGGATCTACCAAAGGTATTACACCAAACAGATCTCATTATGCCTTCATATCCCTCACTAAAAGACCCTGAAGATCTACAACCACTTACAGGAAAAACCTCTCAGGTATAGTTTTGCTCTTAAGTATCACTGTATATTCTTCACCTTCTGTAGATATAATCCTAAAGCATAGCTTTTATATAATATCTCTTACAATTATTAAGGGAAAATTTATACAGCATAGTGATATACCCGTTTGTTTTTCCAGTTATTTTGAAAGAGAGAGAGAGAGAGAGAGAGAGAGAGAGAGAGAGAGAGGCAAGTCTCAAATTAAACTTTACAGCAATACAATCTAATGAATAAACTCTGTTGATACTGATTTCTTCTAGGTGTCGGATGTTTATCAAGGTAAACCAAATGATGCAGAATATGAATCAAATCAAGCACTACCTAGCTCCATGTTGAAAGAGGATAGAATGTTTCTAGACTCAGCATCGGATAATCAACGGCAAATGATGAGGCTCCTTCGAGGTAGGGACTGGAGAGTAGTTGTAAAAGATCCTCAGTTCAGAGAACTCTTGAAAAACGAAATGGCTTATTCTAAAGGCTCTACTTTTGACGGTGATCTCGAATCCCTTATTGATGATGCAGCTGAAAATGCTGAGAAAGCTTTAGAAAGATCAGGACATGATGAAAATAAGCTAATGAAAGAGATTCATAGTGTTGCTATGAATAAAGGCATGAGTTCAAGGCAGACTAACTTTGTACAGCAAAATCTGTTCAGAGTACCTAACAGAGAATCTCGTCAAAATAGTATATATGATGTCATTGACGGAGTGAAGCATAATGGATTCTTTTCACATGAGGTATACTCAACAAACAATATTGAAAGTGATCCATCTTATGGTTACGATAGACCTTTTCCCATTGCTGTAATGCCTTTAAGTGATGTGCTGAGCTACTTTCAGATGTTAAACAGGGAAATGACACCACAAACCAATAGTTACGAAGCTCTTTCAAGTTCAGGGTCGAAAGGTCCTACCCCTTCCTACTCTCACCCACCTATAGAAATCTGCCCTTCAGGACACAGTGGAGTTTTTGCTTTTTTCGCTTTTATCACTCTCGCTTTGACACTCATGATTGATTTCACGCTCTCAATCATGGTTGACATCAATACCACGGGTCTGTTTGGAGGCATTGGTGGCTTTGGAACCAACGTTGTTAATAATAACAACAACAATGATAATAATAATAACAATAATAACAACAATAACAATAATAACAATAACGGTCGATCATTCAGTTTATATCCGAATGACTTAGGTGGGCTGAATATTGACTGGGTACAAATGTCTGACCTAGACTTAGTAGACCACGACACGCTATTGCCCTTAAGGTACTCAAGAGAGGCTTTAGACTCGTATCCCTTCTTCTGGAAAGAGGCAACTTCCAAGACCAGGAGAAAAGGACCGACTGTAATAATTGAGGAATGGAAGAAACTTTCACTTTGGGGAATACATTTTTTTGACACGAACTCTGACCTTTATAAGTACGATTTACTGAAAACTCATCCATCCTATGAGCCTCACGCTGCAAGATCGTCTGACTCCTCGATGCTAAACAAAATAACTAGCAAGGAAGAAGAAATAGCTCCCATACAGAGACCCTGTAATGAAGGAAAAGGGAATTGTCAGAATTTTAAGGCAGCTCAGGATAACTTAGCCTCCAGACACAAACAAGGATATAGTGAGAGTATATACAATTCCTATAATGAACAAAAGAAACTTAGAAATAATTCAAGCTCCTCATTCTTATATTTTGAATCTGATTATGTATCAGAAAAGTACAAAAGTTCCATATATACAACAAGAGCAACATCTGTGACCATGAACCCTAAAACCAGTCAACTAGATAAAAACAGGATTTATCTAGAACCTACAGAGGCAGCATATTCTACTGTAAAGCATACAAATGAGGAATTGGCAGTTAAAGATCAACGTTTTAAGAAGGATACATCACTAATTTTGAATACTAAAGTAAGTAGGGGCACAGTTACTGGTACAAAATCTCACAAAGGAACAAGTTCAGTTGCTCGTGAAGAAACTAACTATGAACAGGCTATGTTAAATAGTAAATACTTCCACGACCCTCAATATTCATTATATAATAATAATAATAATACTTTATTTCCATTTCAATACAATGGGTATTCGTCAGCCAGGGTAAGCCCCAACCCCCCACTGTGGTGTCCACCCACAGCAGTTCCTGCCAGTAAACAGCTTAAACTCTCGGTCTTGGACGGGAACCGATCTTTCGACCTCATGAATGCGAAGCCAGCGCGTTACCACTGTACTAGCCAGCAGGCTATGGGCAGGAAGCAGTACTAACTACATCAAAGCCACCCACAGAAAAACGTCGACGCCATCAACGTAAGACACCCTGGAGAGGATTTCGAAAGGAAGATGTACCAAAAAAACAACATAAATCACATCTGTTTCCAATTAATAAAGTAAGTTAAGACCCCCAGGGGAAGATCTTAAATTGATGTAACTTTTCCAAATTCTATAAGGAAATGATGTTTCTAACAGCACCCCTCCACCTAACCTGGTCATAACAGGTCATCCTCTGGCTGGTGCATTCCTCTGAAATCTTTCCTTAAGCAATTCATTCCTCTCTCTATCTCTCTCTCTCTCTCCTACCCTTCTGCTAATCACTATTCCCCCTACACATGTTTAATTTCTTTTTATTATGTGGCTGTACCACTGCAGTCTTCTGTTTTATATACTGATGTCTTGTGCAAACGAAAAACTTCCAGCATTTTGCTTTTGTAATTTAGGGAAAAGTGGCAAAAACGCTAATTTACACCTTTATTTATATTTTGCTACGTCTTTACACAGATAAATCTTCGTCGGTGGTGTCTGGAAGGTCGAGAGTGCCACGCAGCTGCAATTAGAGCATCTTTCATAGTGATGAGAGGATATATGCTCTCATTGGCAGAAAAATTCCCACTCTGTCAGCTATTGCTGCTTTGCGAAGCATCTTCTGAGGCCGCATCCGAAGGAGCTGTTGGAACAGTAGCTGTTACACTCGCTAGGTACTTAGTTTCATATTTGCCCAACTTTTTGAATGTCACTCTATCATGAAACCTTTGGAGAAAAGCATGCAACATATTCTTCCCACTAATATGACATAAATAGAGATTTATAAAACTCTGCAAGTTAATGAGTACTATATGTAAAACAATATTGTTTATGCAAACTTCTTTTCAAACAGTGGAGTGGCAAGCAAATTCCTACAACTTTGGCCAGGGATTGACAGCAGGACACTTATCACAGCAAGGAATATTGGGATACGCACAGCAGACTGTTCCAGATATTTTTCTGCGAAATGCCATCCAGAACATGTTGCTTAACGTACATCATTAGCACAATAAAATTTCATGGGTTTGGAGATGAGCAAATCGAAAAGGATAATTAACAAATATCGATAAGGGATTATTTCCTCTCTGGCAATGAGAAACACTTTTAATGTTACTTAATGTAATAATAACATGTGAGATATCTATATATCAAATTATGACGCGTTTTTATTACAATATACGAGTTTTTTCCTCATAAGAAAAGAGTATACTGATAAATAATTAAAATATTAAAAAAATATAATTGTTTTTAATACAAGAGGTCTATACATTTAGGATACATTAAATATTATGCCATTAAACAATGTTGGCATTAAAAGAACTAACAATAATATCCATGTTGTACACACACATGGGAGACTTTAATCATAAAGAGATAGATTGGATAAATCTTGACCCACACAGTGGTGAGGACTCATTCGGGGCAAGATTCCTAGATTGCGTACAAGGGAATTTCCTACACCAACATGTAATGGAACCAACAAGGGCCAGGGGTGGGGATGAGCCATCACTACTTGATCCAGTGTTCACAGATAATGTGTTGGATATTGAAAAAATTGAGTATGAACCACCAATTGGAAAGAGTGACCACTGTGTGTTGTTGATGGAGTATATCATTGAAGATATTCTTCCTGAGAGTAGAGGCACTGAGGACATGAGGAGGAACTATCCGAAAGGAGATTACATCAAAATGAAAGAGCTTTTTGCAGTTATTGACTGGAGAACCTTATTTTACAACAAATCTGTACAAGAAATGTATGACATCTTTTGTGAGAAATATGGGAAGATAGTAGATTGCTGCATACCTGTCACCAAAGTAGGTGTAATTCATGCCAGAGAGAAATGGTTCGTTAATGGGTGTAAAAGAGCTAAGGAGTGGAGAGACAAATGCTGGAAAAGGTATAGGAGGAGAAAAAACATAAATGCCTGGCAAACCTACAAAAGAGCAAGAAATGACTACCTAAGTAAAAGGAGAGAGGCAGAGAGAGACTATGAGAGGGACATCACCAGGAAGGCTAAAGAAAATCCCAAGCTTTTCCACAGCTTTATCAGAGGAAAACTGAAGGTAAAAGAACAGGTTTTAAGGCTAAAGAGAGCGGATGGAAGCATCACTGAGACGGATGAAGAGATCTGCAAAGAATTGAACAAGGAGTTTCAGTCAGTATTTACAGAATAAAATACCCCACCCCCTCAGATTGCAGTGATAGAAGCTCAAGGGCCGGTATTAGAGAACATCAACCTTACAGCCACAGAGGTATGCAAAGCCTGATGGATTTAGATGTTCATAAAGCTACAGGTCCTGATGACATATCCCCTCATGTGCTTAAAAAATGCGCAAACACAATATCAGTGGCACTAAGTATCATATTTAAGGAGTCACTGGAGTCGGGGGAGATTCCAAGATGCTGGAAACAAGCAAATGTGATACCTATCTTCAAAAAGGGAAGGAGGGATACGGCTCTGAACAATAGACCAGTTTCCTTGACCAGCATACTTTGCCAAGTTATGGAGAAACTACTAAGGAAACATATCTCTCTTCACTTGGAATCCTTCAACTTTTTGTCAGTGAGGCAACATGGCTTCAGAGAAGGTAGATCAACAGTAACAAACTTATTAGAATTTTATGATGAGGTAAGCCAAATCTTACAGGAAAGAGAGGGCTGGGTAGATTGCATATTCCTAGACTTCCAGAAAGCATTTGACACTGTTCCACATGGGAGACTTATTAGGAAGCTGCAATCAATGGCTAGAATAGGTAGAAATGTTTTGGAATGGATAAAAACTTACTTAGAAGGAAGAGAACAGAGGGTTAGAGTGAGACACTCAGTGTCTGAATGGAGAAGAGTTAGTAGTGGAGTTCCACAGGGTTCAGTTTTAGGGCCACTTTTGTTCCTTGTATATGTAAATGACCTACCAGAGTCTGTAAATTCATTCATGAATATGTTTGCAGATGATGCAAAGATTGTGAAGAAAGTAAAAAACGAGAACAATGGTAGAGAACTTCAGGAGGATCTAAATAATCTGCATGAGTGGTCAGAAAAGTGGCTAATGAAATTCAATACTTCAAAATGTAAGGTAATGAGAATGGGTACAAGTGCAAGAAGGCCCAAGCTTGACTACTCGGTGGCTGGAGTACAACTTCAAGAGACAGAAAATGAGAGAGATCTAGGAGTAAACATACTGGCAGATTTGTCTCCAGAAATACATATAAATGGCATAGTAAGGGCAGCATATGCATTCTTATCAAATGTAAGGGTAGCCTTCAGGCACATGGACAAGGAAATGTTCAGATATATTTATGTAACCTATGTGAGGCCAAAACTCGAATATGCAGCCCCCTTTTGGAATCCGCACTTGAAAAAGCACATAGCTAAGCTTGAAAAAGTTCAAAGACATGCCACGAAACTGGTGCCAGAAATACGCAATCTCAATTATGAGGAGAGGCTGAGGGAATTAGACTTACCATCACTGGAAGCTAGAAGAGTGAGGGGGGATATGGTGACAGTCTTTAAATTCCTTCATGGTTATGATAGAGTGGATAGGGATCGATATTTTGATATGGCTGGCTCTAGAACTAGAGGTCATAGTTTGAAGCTTGGTAAGAAAACTTCTTTGCAGGATGTAAGGAAATACTTTTTCAGTGTAAGAGTAGTTGATAATTGGAATTCGCTAAGCGAGGAGGTAGTTAATGCTATCTCAATCCATAGTTTTAAGGACAGGTATGATAAGTATCACTAAGTATAAAATGGAACCGATGAGGAGACGGGAAGATACGAGCTTTGGGCTCTTTCCCATAAACACAATTAGGTAATCACAATTAGGTAATCACACACACAAACACACAATTCCTAGATTTTCTGAAGGCATTTGATACGGTCACAAACGGGAGACTTTATTGAGAGGCTGCAAGTATAAAGGCGAGAATAGGTGCTAATGTCTTGGAATGGATAAAAAGTTACTTAGAAGGAAGGGAACAGAGGGTTAGAGTAAGACATTCAGTGTCTGAATGGAGAAGAGTTAGTCTTGGATATTCGTTACACATGCCTTATTATCCCTTCACATCTGACAAGTCACACCGCTCCCCATCTCTGTTTCTCTTTATGTTTTCTTTGTGCCCATGGACAAGAAAATATTCGGAAATATTTATGTAACTTATGGGTGGCCAAAGCTTGAATATACAGCTCCCTTTTGGAATCCGCACTTGAAAAAAAGCACGTAAATAAGCTGGAAAAAAGTTCAAAGACATGCCACGAAACTGGCGCCAGAAATGCGCAATCCCAGGTATGCGGGGAGGCTGAGGGAATTAGACTTACCATCACTCAAAGCTAGAAGAGTGATGGGGCACATGGTGGCAGCTTTTAAATTCCTCCATGGTTTTGACCGAGTGGATAGGAATCGGTAGTTTGATATGGCTAGCTCTAGAACTAGAGGTCATAGTTTGAGGCTCCGTAAGAAAACTTCCTTGCAGGAGGTAAGGAAGTTCTTTGTGTAAGAATCGTTGATGATTGGAATTCACTAAGCGAGGAGGTAGGTAATGCTAACCCAATTCATAGTTTTAAAGACACACATAATAAGTATCATCGAGTATAAATCTGGAACCGACCAGGAGACGAGGAATTACGAGCAAAGGGCTCTTTCACGTAAATACAATTAGGTACTTACACACACACACACACACACACACACACACACACACACACACACACACACCTTATTTTACAACAAACCTGTACAAGAAATGTATGACATCTTTTGTGAGAAATATGGGAAGATAGTAGATTGCTGCATACCTGTCACCAAAGTAGGTGTAATTCATGCCAGAGAGAAATGGTTCAATAATGGGTGTAAAAGAGCTAAGGAGTGGAGAGACAAATGCTGGAAAAGGTATAGGAGGAGAAAAAACATAAATGCCTGGCAAACCTACAAAAGAGCAAGAAATGACTACCTATGTAAAAGGAGAGAGGCAGAGAGAGACTATGAGAGGGACATCACCAGGAAGGCTAAAGAAAATCCCAAGCTTTTCCACAGCTTTATCTGAGGAAAACTGAAGGAAGCATCACTGAGACGGATGAAGAGATCTGCAAAGAATTGAACAAGGAGTTTCAGTCAGTATTTACAGTAGAAAATACCCCACCCCCTCAGATTGCAGTGATAGAAGCTCAAGGGCCGGTATTAGAGAACATCAACCTTACAGCCACAGAGGTATGCAAAGCGCTGATGGATTTAGATGTTCATAAAGCTACAGGTCCTGATGACATATCCCCTCATGTGCTTAAAAAATGCGCAAACACAATATCAGTGGCACTAAGTATCATATTTAAGGAGTCACTGGAGTCGGGGGAGATTCCAAGATGCTGGAAACAAGCAAATGTGATACCTATCTTCAAAAAGGTAAGGAGGGATACGGCTCTGAACTATAGACCAGTTTCTTTGACCAGCATACTTTGCAAAGTTATGGAGAAACTACTAAGGAAACATATCTCTCTTCACTTGGAATCCTTCAACTTTTTGTCAGTGAGGCAACATGGCTTCAGAGAAGGTAGATCAACAGTAACAAACTTATTAGAATTTTATGATGAGGTAAGCCAAATCTTACAGGAAAGAGAGGGCTGGTCAGATTGCATATTCCTAGACTTCCAGAAAGCATTTGACACTGTTCCACATGGGAGACTTATTAGGAAGCTGCAATCAATGGCTAGAATAGGTGGAAATGTTTTGGAATGGATAAAAACTTACTTAGAAGGAAGGGAACAGAGGGTTAGAGTAAGACACTCAGTGTCTGAATGGAGAAGAGTTAGTAGTGGAGTTCCACAGGGTTCAGTTTTAGGGCCACTTTTGTTCCTTGTATATGTAAATGACCTACCAGAGTCTGTAAATTCATTCATGAATATGTTTGCAGATGATGCAAAGATTGTGAAGAAAGTAAAAAACGAGAACAATGGTAGAGAACTTCAGAAGGATCTAAATAATCTGCATGAGTGGTCAGAAAAGTGGCTAATGAAATTCAATACTTCAAAATGTAAGGTAATGAGAATGGGTACAAGTGCAAGAAGGCCCAAGCTTGACTACTCGGTGGCTGGAGTACAACTTCAAGAGACAGAAAATGAGAGAGATCTAGGAGTAAACATACTGGCAGATTTGTCTCCAGAAATACATATAAATGGCATAGTAAGGGCAGCATATGCATTCTTATCAAATGTAAGGGTAGCCTTCAGGCACATGGACAAGGAAATGTTCAGAAATATTTATGTAACCTATGTGAGGCCAAAACTCGAATATGCAGCCCCCTTTTGGAATCCGCACTTGAAAAAGCACATAGCTAAGCTTGAAAAAGTTCAAAGACATGCCACGAAACTGGTGCCAGAAATACGCAATCTCAGTTATGATGAGAGGCTGAGGGAATTAGACTTACCATCACTGGAAGCTAGAAGAGTGAGGGGGGATATGGTGACAGTCTTTAAATTCCTTCATGGTTATGATAGAGTGGATAGGGATCGATATTTTGATATGGCTGGCTCTAGAACTAGAGGTCATAGTTTGAAGTTTGGTAAGAAAACTTCTTTGCAGGATGTAAGGAAATACTTTTTCAGTGTAAGAGTAGTTGATAATTGGAATTCGCTAAGCGAGGAGGTAGTTAATGCTATCTCAATCCATAGTTTTAAGAACAGGTATGATAAGTATCACTAAGTATAAAATGGAACCGATGAGGAGACGGGAAGATACGAGCTTTGGGCTCTTTCCCGTAAACACAATTAGGTAATCACAATTAGGTAATCACACACACACACTACAGCCATTTTAGAATAAGCTGTTACCCATTCTGATGATGAAACTAAAATCTACAAACTGTTTTTGAAAAACCGAAATTTCAGAATTAAATAATGATGATAATAATAATAATAATAATAATAATAATAATAATAATAAGAAGAAGAAGAAGGAGGAGGAGAAGAAGAAGAAGAAAAGAAGAAGAGTCAATGAATAGGAACCCTTCGTCTTGCAAACATACTAAATAATGATCCGTAGAAGTGACCAGAGCCACTTCTCTTGCTTTCTATATATATATATATATATATATATATATATATATATATATATATATATATATATATATATATATATATATATATACATATATATATATATATATATATATATATATATATATATATATATATATATATATATATATATATAGTCTTCCTTCAGCTACGATTCTTTTGCTATACCTAAATCAAAACCGAATATTCATGAATATTCGCTACACATCTCTTATTATCCATTCACACCTGACAAGCTACTACACTCTCCATCTCTGTTTCTCTTTACTTTATGATATTTCGTGCCTACGCCCGATAAGGGAAATATTCTCTGCCCGTCCTAGTGTCACACTATATATATATATATATATATATATATATATATATATATATATATATATATATATATATATATATATATATATATATATATATATATATATATGAATCATTTTTACCCCGACCGGAACTTGAGCCTTGGACATATAATTACTATGCCAAGGCGCTACCAACTACACCACAGCAGGTCTTAAAAGGGAAACAAACCTTACAACTTATATCTGTTATACTAGGAATGAACGCATTCTATCTGAATGCCACTCTGTTCATGTTACAGTTTCCCCCAATCTCACTCGTGGCTTCGTTCTCGCATTTAATTCAACTCCCAATCTCATTCGGGACCAACAATAATCAAATAAGCATATTACAGTATGTGAAAACATGACTAATTTTTACCCCGACCTTGGCATAGTAATCATATGTCCTAATAACTAGAATGAAGTACTCAGCATTATCATTTACTCACACACACACACACACACAATATATATATATATATATATATATATATATATATATATATATATATATATATATATATATATATATATATATATATATATATATATATATATATATAATAATAATAATAATAATAAAAATGTTATTGGACTCACAGCATTTCGAATTTTTTTTTGTATATTTTCAAATGATCAATTACATCCCACTGGTATTGATTATTGACTATTGTTATTTTATATTCACCATAAAGTAGGTTGGCTCATGGCATAAACCGCCCATTGCAATACTACAGCTGAAGGGTCTTGTGGACTTAAATAAGACTGTCCAGGAGAGTTCGTTGTTAAGGTTTTCTTCAGTTATGGTTCTCTCTCTATGCCTACATCAACATCGAATATTCTTGGATATTCATTATACATGTCTTATTATCCCTTCACATCTGACAAGTCACAATATTCCCCATAACTGTTTCTCTCTGTGTATTCTTCGTGCCCAGGCCCGATGAGGGTTGATTTATAAATTTTTTTTTTTTACCTGCCCTGGTGTCACTATCATAAAAAAAATATTCTTTTTGCGAATCTCCCTGCAATATTTAAAGGGGGGTTTACACGGTCAAACGGTTCGTCGAACGCGGTTCGACAAACAAGTGTTTGAAGTGATGTTTGAACGTGTGAACGGGGCATTTGGTTGTCGAACACGTTTGACAAATGTTTGAAGTGATGTTCGAACGTGTGAACAGGGCATTTGGTTGTCAAACACTCTTGACAAACGTGTTCGACAACCAAATACCCCGTTCACACGTCCGAACATCACTTCAAACACTTGTCTGTCAAACCGCGTTCGACGAACTGTTTGACCGTGTAAACCCCCTTAAGGGGGCTTTACACTTGAGGGTACACATACAGAAAATAAAAAAAATCACCTTTATTGTCAGTTTTAGCACAAAATCAAATAACAAATATTACAGCTTATCATCAATGAGAAAAAAAAATTACGATAAAGTAGTACCCGTTTAAAGCAATGTATCTCTAGCCGTATCCATAATTTCCTGCAGAAGAGGCTGGTATACTTCTGATGGTAACTGCGGTCCTCGATACACAGCAGGATAGCGATACGCAGATGGCAGACCAAAGCATTGAGAAAACCGCAATGCACAACCTCCTAATTTAGCGCCTGTTTGACCTGCCTCCACAACACTCCTGAACATCGTCGCATTTACTCTCATTAGCCACGATCCTGCGTTGAGGCTGGGAAAAAAAAAAAAATAAATAAATAAATAAATATATATATATATATATATATATATATATATATATATATATATATATATATATATATATATATATATATATATATATATATATATATATAAATGTGGAATGTCATAGGCTATTCGCACATCAGAGAACTCTGTCCTGTGTAAATTTGATCGTGTTAGTTAATGTGGGATCGCTCTTTTCCCTGCATTCTGTTCTTAGGTAATGTGAATTTGAAATTGCCTCTATACACAATGTTTCTAATCTCTGAACGATTTGTCATCTGTTTCCACTAC
>JAXCGZ010013750.1:0-5000 GCA_037179515.1 Halocaridina rubra | reverse complement strand
TTCATATCTACATACTGTCTAAATCATCATTATCCGGTTTCATTGGTGTCTTTCCCTTTCTTCACTTCAATCTTCTCCAGTATTGCCGTACGTTCCAACTCCTTTTGCCTATTAAAAAAAAAAAAAAAAAAAAAAAAAAAAAAAACGCAATCTCGTACATGCTTACAAACCCAGGTCACCGCGTTATTAATGGTGAAAAAGACTATAAACTTTGTATAACCTCTTCAGGCAAAATAATTAATGTCATTCATTACTGAAGGAACAACTATTTTTTATCTTTGTGAAATGATATTGAGTTAATTTTGCAATTCATTTTCAATACACTGAACAAACTTTCGAGCTCCTATTTACATCCTCAAAAGACCCATAGATAGGTTTTGTCATTCATTAGATAGGTTTTGTCATTCATTATCGATTGCAAATACTTTGTATTACCTCTTAAATCGATTTTTTTTTCATCATTAATGATCAAATACCTAATTATTCTTAAACAACCTCATAAACGAGGTTACTTTTTGTTATTAACTTACAGTATAATAATCAAGGTTTTGATTTGCCTTTAACATTCTAATAACTAGTCCTAGATAATGACTACTCATCGGATTATTCTTGTACGAGCTTGTAAATGCAGCTGCTCTCGTCATTCATTACTGATGGAAAGGCTATTCATTGACCCTCTCTAGCCGTAGGAACCAAGATTTTATACTAAAAATGACGTCAGTTCAATCTCATATGTATGCTTCCGTACCATCAGCCACAACCAATTAATGGATCCAGTATCTAAATATTCAATCAAAATACTCGTACAAGGCTAAAGGTATCACGACACCTCTACGTCATTTATAATGCCCAGCAACAACTATATAAACTGGATACATTTCAAATTAACTTTCATTCTTTATTTTTTGTTAACCAAGAGAGCATCAACGAAACATGTAGATTCTTCGAAGCAAAAATAAAAATGTGCTATGTGTACTACAATTCTAATTACAGAAAATAATACTATACCAGAATTTGACAAGCAAAGAAAATAGTTGTTAAAAGCGGAAAACAGTGCAGAAAATCGTCAAATCTCAATTCCAAAGAAACAACAAAAGTATACCAAAATCATTACGAGGCATATGAACTTTATTGATTGACTGTTATAAGTCATAACCCGAAAAAAAACGGAGTTCCAAAATATTGATGAAAGTGTGAATAAATGTTTGTAGTTGAAGGGCCCCTAGGACAATATACGATAGGAGAGAACAGTGACAATCAAGAGATTTCGATAAACACTCTGGTCTAGATGACTTTGAAGTCTGAATTTTATGGTGTATATCACTTCCTAAGGAACTCATTTATTTCAAGTTCTAACTACCAATACCATGAAAATTAAAAGCGTTCTATAAAGTATTGTCCAAGCCCTTTCTCCTCCAAAACAGAAATGGAAACTGCAATAAATGTTGCAGAAATAGCGGAGGGCCAAAGCCATGGATATCAGAGCTCTGCATTTAAGGGAAAAATTCCTTTGATAGTTACTGTGATACTCGGTCTAATGGCATGCATCACTTTTTCAGTGGCTATGGTATTTATATCTCCAACAATTATATTTCCATCGCAGTAAGTACTGATCAAAGAGGGGATTTTGGCAATAATAAATAAATAAGTCTAGAGGAATTTCAGTAGGGGCAGGATTAGTTAATTAAACTGTTAGATTAATGAGCAAATATTGAGCACATATGGAGTTTAAATATGTAATATTCATTAACTAACTAAAGCTACAGATATGTAACAGACATGTATATTTTTATACAAAAGTTATAATTAAAAATTAAGGATATTTCCACAAGAATTAAATAGTAAATAACTTCAATTATAACTTTTAGTATATTTAACAATTAAATCATAGCCTTCACATTACATATGCAAATTTTTCTTTAACTATCGAAAGCCTATATTGGTATAATAATGATCAATTTTTCATAAACACTTTTTTGCAGTATTCACATCATAACATCCTCAGCAGTGAATGATTATCACATGGGCTCCCAAAATAATTCTAGACAAGAACACAGGGAAAAGGACATGCCTCAAAGAGATCCAGCCAACACATCAAATCACTCATATGAAGCCATGGGAGGTAGGAGTTATAACATCTGCACCACTGCAAATTGTATAATTTCAGCATCAAACCTCATTGAGTCTGTGGATGACTCTGTCAATCCTTGTGATGACTTTTACCAGTATGCTTGTGGAAGATGGATGGAAAAAAACCCTGTCCCTGAATCAACTTATGTTTGGAGTCAGTTTGAAGTACTTGATAATCAAGTAAATAATGCTTTGAATACTATACTTTCATCTCCAAATGTTAATGACAGTAAACCAACAAGTCAGCTGAAAGTATTTTACAAAGCTTGCATGAATTTTTCTCAACTTGAAACTCTGGGAGTAAGCCCATTAACAGACTTCCTAAAGCAATATGGTGGATGGCCAATGACACAAGAAAGATGGAATGGAACTGCCTTCACTTGGCAAACTTTGTTAGGTGAAGCCAAAAGGACAATGGGGAGGGACTATCTCCTCAGCATATGGGTTTCTGCTGACCAGAGAAACACAAACACTTCAGCAATATACATTGATCAAGGATCCCTTGGCCTGCCACACTCAGTTCTTATAAACACAGAGGGGTATTTAAGCAAAGTCAGTGCTTACAAGAAATACATGGCAAGTACAGCATCAGTAATTGCTTCTTCTCTTAATCAGACTTTGGAAGAAGATGCTATATATGAAGATGTCAACGCAATATTTGATTTTGAAATGGCTTTGGCAAATATTACTATGCCAGAAGAAAAAAGAAGAGACTCGGAAAGACTTTACAATCAAATGACAATTTCAGACTTAACCAATCTGACAAGTGCAACTTTTGTAGACTGGTTGAAATTTCTCAATACAGTATTTTCCGAAGTCAGTATTAACATAGATAACAATACAATAGTTATAGTGAATGAAATAGAATACATTAAAGAGTTATCATTGCTAATAAATTCAACAAGGTCCAGAACAATAGCAAACTATATAATGTGGAGACTGGTGAAATTTCTTGGTGATGAAACCAATGAAGCTATGAGAGATGTGTCCTTTCAATACAACAAGGTCTTCAGTGGTATATCTACACAAATACCCCATTCTCTGTTATGTATTAGTAAAGCCAACAAGTACATGGGAGAAGCAGTTGGAGTGGAGTATGTGAAATCATACTTTCCACAGCAGACCAAGGATGATACGAGCACAATAACTGAGGATATCCAGGAAGCCTTTAAAGAATCTCTTGCTTCCAACACATGGATGGACAAAGAAACGAAGTTAAAAGCCATTGAAAAAGCTGACGCTATCATCAAACTCATCGGGTACCCTGATTGGTTTACTAATGACATGGAATTAGAATCTTACTACAACGAATTACAAGAGCTTTCTGAAGACAACCACTTTTTGAACATCAAGGCTTTAAGGTGATTTAAATCTCTAAGTCTTTTCTTATTATTAAAAGACGGAATCTTAGAACAACAATATAAATTCGCCAATAACAATATATATACAATTTAAGATGATAAAAAGGAATGCAGCAACTTGTATCACAATATACAATATGCAAATAATATTTAAGACTACTTCTATAGGAAGTATTTGAAGTACAAGATTGAAAGGAGTTTTAAATAATAAAGAAATAAGACAAAAATATGCAAAATTTGAAATTGGTCCAGCATGAATTACATGTGAAAAAATTCAGTAAAATTAGCATAACACTGAAGAATTATTATCTTTCAGGCTCTGGATGACTACATTGGAGCTAAGTGAGTATGGCCTACCAACAGAGCGAAATCGATGGGCCACTGCCCCAGCAGTTGTCAATGCTTTTTATATGTCTGAATTCAACTCTATTACATTGCCAGCTGCAATACTCCAACCTCCATTTTACCAAGCGAACTCTCTACAAGCACTCAATTACGGTGCAATTGGTCAGGTGAGCGAAATAACAAGGTGACAAAGGTATATGTTTAAGTTATGAATATAAAGTATAAAGTCAACGAAGTCTATTATCAAGTGATTATATTATTAGTCTTTGATTACTTATTTCTTCGTTTTGGTTCTCTGAGAGGTTCTAGTACAAATAGCAAGCTAGGATTATTTTTTCTGTTGTTGCAGATATGCCACTCAGAGAGTGGAATGGATCATAAAGGACCCATAAGAAAGGAGAGAAAGGATGAAGAATGTATAATGCAACTTTTTAATATATAAGAAAACAATACATATGAGTTGATGTTTTTATGTTAAAGAATTCTTTGACACGCGCCTCTCAAGAATAATCTTCTCTTCTCCAGGTCATTGGTCATGAACTTACACACGCATTTGACGACGAAGGCCGGGTCAATTCGATAAAGAGGGTAATATCGTATCCTGGTGGAGCAATGCTACATTAGAAGCTTTTATGGATAGAACTCAGTGCATCGTAAATCAGTATGGCAACATTACCATACAAGGCCTTGACGATTTAATGCCAAATGCTACAATTAATGGAGTCATAACACAGGTAAATGACTTTTTCCTAGATCGGGTCAACGTTAAACATTTAAAAGTATTTTACTCAGCAAGCCTAAACCTGACATTTAATTTGACTCCTCCTAAAGCTCTGACTTCGAAATTCGTATTTAAAAAAAAATCTTTCTTTTGTTCATGCTACAGAGATTTCATATAGGAGCCAAATCAAAACATAGACATAAAAGTCACCTCAAGTGACTTTCACTAGAAATAGTTCACATATAAAAATAATCATTAACTTGGGTATATAGGAAATTAACCATGCTAAGAGCTTCAAAAATACATTTACCGAATGCTGTGTCTTCTTGTTCCAGGGTGAAAACATTGCTGACAACGGTGGCCTTAGACATGCGTTTTTGGCTTATCAGAAATTTGTTGAACGCAATGGGGAAGAACCAAGATTGCCTGGAGTTGCGCATTTT
>JAXCGZ010013749.1:50000-58358 GCA_037179515.1 Halocaridina rubra | reverse complement strand
CATGCATACATACATACATACATACTTATATACATGCATGCATACTTGCATAATTTATATATCTAATGATTCTGTCTCTACAAAAGCATACATTAAAATATACGTACATACATGAGCCATTTTTCCTCTTATAAGGGTAGTGGCTGAGTCAAGGCAAAATAATCCCACTCTTTGGGAAGAGAAATACAGAGGTAGGGATTCCCAGTAATTATATATAAATGAAAAAAGGAAATGCCATTCTAAAAATTAATGCTAGATGGGTCTTCCTACTAAGCTCTCACCTGGAAGATGAAGAATATCTATCTAAAACAAAATGATTTATAATAAGCACAACTTTGTTAAAATCTCTCTGGGTGAATGACTAGGTTTTTATGAGTATTGAAAATTTAATGTGGAAATATTTACAAAAATGATATTAATAATAATAATAATAATAATAATAATAATAATAATAATAATAATAATAATTATAATAATAAAAATAATAATAGTAATAATAATAATATATATATATATATATATATATATATATATATATATATATATATATATATATATATATATATATATATATATACATACATATATGCACACACACACACACACACACACACACACACACACACACACACACACACACAGAGCATTGTCTTTTTCCTAGAAATGATTCTTAACATGTTAGTAAACACATCTATTGTGAAGGTGGGTGGGTGTAGGAAGAGGGAGAGAGACAAGGAGAGACGAAGTAAGGAGGGGCATGAAGGGGAGGGGGTGCATATATGAGATCTATCCGGAACAAATGATGAAGTCATCATACTGGGAAACTACGTAAAACTAACCGACAGACATTCCTAAGTGATAGAGTAAGAAAGTAAACCATATGTTGTATAAAATTAGTTAATAAGTGATATTTTATATTGACATCTAGTTTATGGAGTTTTGTATAAAGAACGTGCAACAAGCACTTCCTTTATATAAAGTAATATATAAATCTGTGTGTTTAAGAACACTTTACACTAGTAGTAAAGCGCGTTTGACTTGAAAATGATGGGAGTGATTGGTCTGAAGTGAATGTGGGTTTGCGTCAAGGTTGTGCAATATTGCGTGGTTATTCAATGTGTGCATGGATGGAGTGGCAAGGGAAGGAAATGAAAGTGCTAGGCAGAGGTTTCGGATAAGTTAGTGGCTGATTCTGAGGAGGAATTGAAGCTGTTGGTTGCTGAAATTGTTAGGGTGTGTGAGAGAAGGAATGTACCAATACATGTTGGTAAAAGGAAATTTACAAGATGAGAAGTTTCGATGGTGGGATGCTGAACGCGAGAGCGAATGAAGATGTTGGGAGTTTTAAATACCTGAGGTCACTCGTGGCAGTGATTAGACCACGGGAGATGAGAGACGTAGTGAGAAATAGGCCTTTGGTAATGAATGGAAAGAAAAGGTGATGTGAAGGAACGATTGCGCCAGCGTCATTGTGTGCAGCAGAGAGTTGGAATGCAAGAAAGGATAAAAAGAACAAATTGCATGTCATGGAAGTATGATAAGTATGTCGAGAATAAATAGGAGTGAGAAATAAGAAGGTGAGACAGAGAACGTATGCAGGAAGAATGCTATTTGATAAGTTAGACCAGAATATTCTGAGATCGTTTGGGCATATGAAAAAATGCACACAATTGACAGAGAGCGTGGAAAGTAGCAGTGTAGCGAGGCCAAAGGAAAGACCTAGATTGAGATGGATGGATGGTATGAAAAGAGTAATGGATGTACGTGGTCTATCAGTGGAGCAGAGAAAAAGGTAACTTGATCCAAATAGTTTTCCCTAAACCTTTACAGTGTTATAATCTGAGCCATTGGGGTGAGATGGGTTGCAAACATGTGGAGCAGTGGATGTAAACCAGATACAATTGTCGGGTCTCATGGCAGAAGATCCTTGCCCACTTTCACCATAAACAGTACAAAGAAGTGTGCTGGTGTTGGGGATCGTATTAACCCTTAGTTCCTACGGAGCTAAGATAGGTAACTAGGGTAACTTGACTTCCTGTGAATGTGCTTCTTACTTGACTCAACCCCCTTCATAGGAGCGATTATGGATAGTGCATATACTTTCTCTATGATTAATGCATTATAACACTATACACAACTACACACACACAATCACACACACACACGCATATATATATATATATATATATATATATATATATATATATATATATATATATATATATATATAATCTTACATTCATACAGAGAGAGAGAGAGAGAGAGAGAGAGAGAGAGAGAGAGAGAGAGAGAGAGAGAGAGAGAGAGAGAGAGAGAGGCTAACTTGTTCCCATAGCAAACAATACAAGGAAGTGCTTATACATTGATTACTTGCATATTTTCTTTATCACTGTGTGTACGTGTATGTGTGTGTGTGTGTGTGTGTGTGTGTGTGTGTGTGTGTGTGTGTGTGTGTGTGTGTGTGTGTGTGTGTGTGTGTGTACTTTACATGCATTCACAATGCATTTTCTCAACCACTGTAGGTATTCAACAGTAGATGTTTTAAGTAATCCAATAACACGTGTGTGTGCCTTAGTGCGTATGAAGGTATTTTATATTTGTATATGTTTGTACTTATATATTTGCATGCATATGTAGATTTGTATATAATCCGTCTCAAGTATGAGAGAGAGAGAGAGAGAGAGAGAGAGAGAGAGAGAGAGAGAGAGAGAGAGAGAGAGAGAGAGAGAGGTACCTGGGTAGAGCATTTTGAAGAGCGCGTTCGCGCCCGCGGGTAGTATTCTAATTAGATTTCGCACAGTTGCTAAGGTGTTCATATGCACCACAGGTGACGCCCTAAACACCTGTGGAGGCCACACACTTGTTATCACAACAACAACAACAACTACTACTACTACTACTACTACTACTACTACTACTACTACTACTACTAATAATAATAATAATAATAATAATAATAATAATAATAATAATAATAAGAAGAAGAAGAAGAAGAAGAAGAAGAAGAAGAAGACATACGGTTTTATCATATTGTTGTTGCATTTATTAAAGCAAGAAATAAAAAAAAGGATGAAAAAAACACGAGAGAGAGAGAGAGAGAGAGAGAGAGAGAGAGAGAGAGAGAGAGAGAGAGAGAGAGAGAGAGAGAGAGAGAGAGAGTATCATCTTAATCTATATCATAAATCAGATTCAAAACTGAGTGATCACAAGAGAAAGAGAGGTAGATATACAGAGAGAGAGAGAGAGAGAGAGAGAGAGAGAGAGAGAGAGAGAGAGAGAGAGAGAGAGAGAGAGAGAGAGAGAGAGTCACATGATCTTACAAAACAGTTTCTGATTGCATCATCATCATTGTTTGTGCTTTCAAGTGAATCTCGAGAGTTCCCACCCTCCTCTGTACTAAGCAATGGGGGGTTCTAGGAAAAGAAAGGGAGGAGAATTTACTGGAGGGTGAAAGATTAGATTATTATTATTATTATTATTATTATTATTATTATTATTATTATTATTATTATTATTATTATTATCATTATTATTATTATTATTATTATTATTATTATTATTATTATTATTATTATTATTATTATTATCATTATTATTATTTTTATTATTATTATTATTATTATTATTATTATTATTATTATTATTATTATTATTATTATTGCTCAAGAATATATGTTCCACACAGACTTAAAATATTTAGCAGTGTACTCGCTATTCCTGCTTAGGTGAAAAGAGACAGTGGAAAGAGACAGATTTGATTCTGCCGAACAATGAACAATGGAATTAGCAAGTGAACAGATACGGAATACTTGAAATTACAGTAATCTTTTTTCTTTATATCTTAGTTTTTTGTATGATGGGGCAATTCTCTTTGCCTGTCCCGGTGTCACATTCATAAAAAAAAATATAAATTTCGCCTTAATTTTCAGTCACTCAACTCGATTTCGCTTCCTGGGCTGCGGAAGGGCAGTGGTTAGAGCACTCATCTCGGAAGTAATAAATCTGCGTTCGAGCCAACAGTTGAGAGTTAGGAAGGATATTCAGCCTTCATTCTCCAGCTCTGACCTGTCTGTGTCTATCCCCAGTCAATTGGATATTAAAAAAAAAAAAGTTTCACCTCTTCCCAATTTTCAACTTTTGACAACCTCTCAATTTTCACCCTATTCCAAATATCACTTTGCTTACATTTTTCACCCATTCGAATTTTCACCTTTCTATTTTCAATGCCTCTATATTTTCCCCTCTTCCCAATTTCAATCTCCCAATTTAACCCACTCCCAATTTCACGCAATATTTAATATTCACCCATCCTGTCAATTTTTTTTTCTCAAATTTCACCCATTTCCAATTTCACTATCTACTATTTCAGTCGTCCAATTTTCATCTTAAGACTAATTTTCTCCCCTTCCCAATTTTCACCCAGTCCCAGTTTTCGTCCTTTTCCAATATTCCTCCAAGTCCCAATTTTCATCCTATTTTATCATCATCCCAATTCCAGCTTTCACACTGCTTTCACTTTACATATCTTCCAATTTCACCACCTTCAATATTTCACTCATTCACAATTTCATCCTTCTCCAATTTCATTACCTTAGAATTTTCACACTTTTTCCCAATTTTATCCCTTCTTCCAATTTCCAACGTCTCAGATTCATAATTTTTCAGTATTCAACCCCTCCAATTTTCACCCTATTCAAATTAAGCAACATTTTAATTTACTTCTGATCCCATTCTTCTATAGCTTCCAATTTCAAAAGCTCCAATATTTCACCACATTTCAGCTTTCACCCCTTCCCTATTTTCACTCACTCCCACCCAACTTTCACCCCTTCCAATTTTCTCTCCATTCAAACTTAACATTTTAATTTACTTCTAATCCCATTCTTTTATAGCTTCCAATTTCAAAACCTCCAATATTTCACCACATTTCAGCTTTCACCCCTTCCCTATTTTCACTCACTCCCACCCAACTTTCACCCCTTCCAATTTTCACCCCCTTGCAAATTACACCTATTCCAATTTTCACTCACCACCAGTTATCAACATTTCTCAACTTCACCCCTCCGAATTTCCCTGTGCTTCCAAGTCTTTCCTATTTTCACCCTTTACCATCCAATTTGTATCTAAAATTTTCACTCCTTTCAATAACACCCTTTTCCAATTTTCACCCACTGTCAGTTACCAAGCATTTTCAAATTCACTCTTCCCAATTTCTCTCTGCACCCAATTCTCACCTTTCCCAATTTTCACCCACTGTCAATTACCAAGCATTTTCAAATCACTCTTCCCAATTTCTCTCTGCACCCAATTCTCACCCACTGTCAGCTACCAAGCATTTTCAAATCACTCTTCCAATTTCTCTCTGCACCCAATTCTCACCTTTTCCCAATTTTCGCTTTCTTCCAATTTATTCTTACACAAGTAAATTGGTATTTTCTCTAATTCTTTTCTTTCAGAAATTAATGATGTCGGTAACAGCATTTTTATCTGCCTACCAATTACGTCTCTCCTATGTGTCACATTCAACTCTCTCTCTCTCTCTCTCTCTCTCTCCTCTCTCTCTCTCTCTCTCTCTCTCTCTCTCTCTCTCTCTCTCATTTTGCGAAGCAAAGATCTTCATCAAATATAAAAATAGCAGTGAGAGCGTGGCAACTCTCTCTCTCTCTCTCTCTCTCTCTCTCTCTCTCTCTCTCTCTCTCTCTCTCTCTCTCTCTCTCTCTCTCTCTCTCATTTTGCAAAGCAAAGATCTTCAACAAATATAAAAATAGCAGTGAGAGCGTGGCGAACTGTGTGTGTGTGTGTGTGTATGTGTGTGTGTGTGTGCGCGTGTTTTTCCTTCATCAACAAGCAAAGTAAGGGGGGTATTTTTCAGATATAAATATAAAATTTAACTCTCTCTCTCTCTCTCTCTCTCTTCTCTCTCTCTCTCTCTCTCTCTCTCTCTCTCTCCAATTAAAGCAAGCAAGATCATGATTAGATATAAAAAAACAGGAGTCAGAGAAGTGGGAGTATATTAATTTGTGATATACAGAGCAAGTGCCAGGCTTTTGGCACCAATAATAGAAGCGCACTGAATGGTGCCAAAAGGGGAAATCCCTGATCTCTATAAAAAGCATTTTTTGAATCATTTATATATAAATATACTGTACCCAATATAGAGTAAGAGCTATTTATACTGAACTAAATCTATATTTAAATTCTCTTAAGTTTTAGCCTCTATTTCTGTTTAAAGGTTTAGCCTCAATTTCTGTTTATTTGTAAACACTATTTACACATACAGAAGAGGTGTTTAGGTAGATACATAAGGAGATAAACAGGCAGAGGTAAGTTTATAGATAAAATTGGAATGTATATATATATATATATATATATATATATATATATATATATATATATATATATATATATATATCTGTGTGTGTGTGTGTGTGTGTGTGTGTGTGTGTGTGTGTGTGTGTGTGTGTGAGAGAGAGAGAGAGAGAGAGAGAGAGAGAGAGAGAGAGAGAGAGAGAGAGAGAGAGAGAGAGAGAGAGAGAGAGAGGAGAGAGAGAGAGAGAGAGAGAGAGAGAGAGAGAGAGAGCGATTAAAATGGATAAGGAAGACATCTCTCTCTCAAAACTATACTGATACACAAAGATAGATAGCGAGATAGATAGGCAGATAGATACATAGATAGCTAGATAGATAGGTTTGTAGACAGACAGAGAACGAGAGAATAATAAACTTTATTTCCATTTTACAATGGGTATTCGTCAGCCAGGACAAGCCCCAACCCCCACTGTGATGTCCACCCACAGCAGTTCCTGCCAGTAAACAGCTTAAACTCTCGGTCTTGGACGGGGACCGATCTTTCGACCTCGTGAATGCGAAGCAGCGCGTACCACTGTACTAGCCAGCAGGCTTAAATACCTTTTTATTATTATTATTATTATTTTTATTATTATTATAATTATTATTATTATTATTATTATTATTATTATTATTATTATTATTATTATTATTACGAAACGGTTCATTTAGAAACCAAAAGATACATTCTACAAGCATGCAAGATTCAATTCCAACCAAGAAATACATTCTTAAACCATAAACAGATACATTCTTTTGCTACTACGTTTGCTGTGTATACACATACAATCTCTTTCATGCTTTCTTTGCTTGATAAACACATTCTGTTTTCCCACAAAACAGGGTCCAACACTCTTCATTCTATTGTTAAAAATATAGACTTTTATGCCATTTGTTGCTAGGCTTAAACCTCTTTTTATTTATCTATTTATTTATTTGTTTATCTATTAACGTATTCGTTTATTACAATTATTTATTTATCTAATTCTTTATGTACTAATGTTATAAGAACTAAAATGGATGTATCTTTAAGGTGTAGCCGAGGTGGTCTTCTCCACTCTTATTCCTCAATGTTATAGGAACCAAAATACATTTTTCATAAGCGATGCCATTGGGACAAAAATCCTCTCCACTCGTTTTCCTATATGCCGTAGAAACTAAAATGGATATATTCGAAAGTGATAAACTTTACAATTATGGCTATATCTTCTCCAGTCATAATCTTCATTGCTGTAGGAACCTGGATGGATATATTCATAAGTGAATGGGGTGGTAGTCTTCCTCACATGCATTCCTCCATTTCGTAGGGACTGAAATGGATGAAATCTTTAAGCAATTGGAAACTTAGTCTACTCCACTCATATTCCTTCAAGCGATGGGAGATAATATTGGAAGTTATCGTAAACGATTGGAACATGGTCTTCTCCACTCACTTTCCTCCATGCCACAGGAACCAAAATAGATGTATTTGTAAACGATTGGGGTGAAAGTCTTCTCCACTCTAATTCCTCCATGCCATAAAAACTATATTGGATGTATTTGTAGACGACTGGGGCAGAAGTCTTCTCCACTCGCATTCCTCCATGCTATTGAAACCAAAATGGATGCATTCGTAAACAGTCGGGGTGGTAGTCTTCTCCACTCTACTTCCTCTATGCTATAGGAACCATAATGAATGTATTTGTACATTGTTGGGGTAGTATTATTTTCCATTCACATTCCTCCATGCCATAGGAACCAAAATGGATGCATTTTGAACGATAGGGGTGGCACTCTTTTATTTTCGCTCCTCAATGCCGTAGCAACTAAGCTGGATTTATTCATAAGCGATTGGAGCAGTAGTCTTCTCCACTCTTATTCCTCCATCCACTAGGAACCAAATTGGATTTATTCATAAGCGATAGGAGCAGTAGTCTTCTCCACTCTTATTTCTCAATGCTGTAGAAACCAAACTGGATTTATACAAAAGTAATGGGAGCAGTAGTCTTCTCTGCTCTTACTCCTCCAAGC
>JAXCGZ010013749.1:30000-45000 GCA_037179515.1 Halocaridina rubra | reverse complement strand
TAAGGAACAGGAAAAGAGGAAGAAGCAGGAAAGAGAAAAGAAGTAAGAGGAGTAGTGAATAAAGGTGGCAAGAGTAGAGGACAATAGGCAAATGCAATTGGAGCTGAAGAGCAGGAGTGAAAAGAGGAGCAAGAGGAAGTATGAGAGAAATATAAGGAAGAGAGTAAGGAAGAGATACAGGAAGAGGAGGAGGAGGAGGTGGAAGATGAGGAGTATATAGAGGAGGAGGAAGATGAGGAGCATATAGACAAGGAGGAGGAGAAGTAGTAAATAGAGCGAAAGGTGAAGAACAGGTTAAGAGGAAAATGCAATTAGAAGAGGAGATATGGAGGCAAAGGAGGAGGACGTACATAAGGAGAGCACAAGCAGGCAAAGGATAAGCAGAGAAGAAGAGGATGAAAAGTGGAGTAAAGGAAGAGGAAGAGGAGGAGGAGGAGGAGGAGGAGGAGGAGGAGGAAAAGAGGAATAGGTAAAGAGGGAGGGCCAGTCAAAGAGATAAATGCATTCAGAATAAAAGTACATGAAGAAGAAGAAGAAGAAGAAGAAGAAGAAGAAGAAGAAGAAGAAGAAGAAGAAGAAGAAGAAGAAGAAGAAGAGATAGAAGACAGAAGAAGAAGAAGAATAAGGAGAAAGGAAAAATAAGAGAAAGAAGAAGAGGCCAAAGAAGAAGAAAAAGAATGGAAGAAAACGAATAAGAAGAAGAAAAAAGGCAGAAACAGAAGAATAAGAATAAGAAAAGAATAAGAAGAGAAGAAGAAGAAGGAAAAAGAGGCGGAAGAAGATGAAATGAAAGCAAAGACGAGGAAGAAGAAGAAGAAGAAGAAGAAGAAGAAGAAGAAGAAGAAGAAATGAATAGATGACAAAATAAAAGGAGAAGAAGGAGACGAAGAAAGTCTTGCTCGAGTGACGCAAGGTAGTTCACATATGGCTTAACACATCTAATAGTATGTACTCTTTTGACCTGCTGGGTACACAGGGGTTAGAGCGATAAGCAATGTTTGTATGTATATATGTATGTATGCATAAATGCATGTATGTATATATGTATGTATGTATGCATGTATGTATGTATGTATGAATGCATGAATGTATGTATGAATGCATGAATGTATGTATGTATGTATGTAAGCGTGCATGTATGTATGTATGTATGTATGTATGAATGTATGTATGTATGTATGTATGTATGTATGACTACTATACTGACGGATCTTTTGGACTTAACTAGGACTGTCCAGGACAGTTAGATGTTAAATCTTCCTTCAGTTACAGTTCTTTTTCTATGTCTACATCAACACCGAATATTTTTGGATAATCGTTACATATCTCTTATTATCCCTTCACATCTGACAAGTTACAACACTCGCCATCTCCGTTTCTCTTTACTTTTTGTTTTCTTGGTGCCCAGGCCCAATGAGGGCAGATTTTTTGTTTTGTTTTTTTGTTTGCCCTTCCTGGTGTCACAGTCATAAAAACAGGTTAAAATAAAATTAATTATTTCTCTTCTTTCACGCTCTGTCTATCTATCTATCTATCTATCTATCTATCTATCTGGTAACCCGTAAGATTCCCCCCCTCGTAAAATCCACTCCGAAAATTTCACTCCCAAAATTCCTCCCACGAAAATTCCACCCCACGAAATTTTCTCCCCATAAATTTTCACCAAACGAAAAATCCATTGAAATCTTATGATTGTTAGCCTTAAGTTTGTTTTATTGTTAGGTTAGGTTAGGTTAAGTTAAGTAAGGTTAGGTTAGGTTGAGTTAAGTTGGGGTAGGTTAGGTTAGGTTAGGTTTCGTGGGGTGAAAAACTGGTGGGGAGAAAATTTCGTGAGGTGGTAATTTCGTGGGGAGGAATTTTCGGGGAGGATTTTACAGGGGTGAAATTTACATGGAACCATCTATCTATCTATCTATCTATCTATCTATCTATCTATGTTATGGCTATTTTTAGATTTATTTCTTAAATTAAATTGTCAGGATCTTTTAACCATAACAGATGATATAACAAAGACAGCGAGAGAGAGAGAGAGAGAGAGAGAGAGAGAGAGAGAGAGAGAAGCGTGGGTGTGGGGGCGTTCCCACGCCCCAGCGGTCACGAAGCGTCCATCCTACCTGCCGATCCAGCCCCTGGAACCTCCCACTAACCCCCCACCATTCCCCAACATTCAATTCCTTCTCCCCCATTCCCCAACCTTAAGACAGATCCTTATACCTTGTCTCTCCTTCGGCGCCACCAAAGTAATTAAGGTATGTTCCTTCCCTCCCTCCTTCATTACCCTCAACCTCCCTATTTCTTCTCCTTCTACCTCCCCCATTCTTTAATTCCCTCCTCCTCCTCATATTCTTCTATCCCCTCCATATTCGCTCCTCCATCCCATTTCTCCGGTGTTTTACCATCCTCCCCATCCTTTATAATTCTATTCCTCTCTCTATTCCCTATTCCTCTTCCCTCCCATTTCTCATCCCTCCTTCAACTCCCTCCCTTCCCTCTACCCCTCAATTACCATATTTATTCCCCTCCTTCACCCTCCAGTTCCCCCATCTATCCCTCTCTACCTCTCCCTCAAATTATTCTTTTCCTCCCTATTCCTTCTTTCTACCTAAAAATTTCTTCTTCCACCTTCATTTCCTACCTCCCTCCTCCTCCCTCCACCTCCCTACTCCCTCCTGTTTCCCTTTTTTCTTACCCCTTCCCTCTCCCTCCCAAACCTCCCTCCCTTACCCTAATATTCCGCCTTCCTCACCCTCCCTCACCCCCCCTCAGCTCCCCATACCTCCTCCCTCCACCTCTTTTTTTTTTTTTTTTTTTTTTTACCAATAACTGGACGTTGGGACATGTGAGCGCAAGCACTCCCTGTGATATACAAATATCAAACTTGATATTATACAATGAAAATAATAATAATAACATCTGACCATAATTATATTAACTATTTATTAGCAATAACGATATCGAAAGGATTTGAATATGTGCCTTACAAACTGAATCAATGGCCTACAGGCACAAGTGTCCAGCCATTTCGTGGGAGCAAACAATGGACACAACCTGGGTATTCTACAAAATATCCCAAACTACAGTCATACCAAAATAAACAGCAAAGAGCTAATGGAACAATCCCCTATACGCGAGACTACAGAAAGAGACACGATACAAACCTCTCTTATCGCCGTCCACGCACAAGAGACTTCTCCTGGAGTGATGGCTCTTACAACCCTAGACACTCACCTAGGCATACAAACTTTGGGAAGGCCCGATCATACCACGGCACGTACTCAAACCAGCGTTACACATCCAACGGCAGGTACAGACACCAGGATCCATGGGCTAACCCCAGAACACACTACAATGATGAATTCCCAGCAGAATCACACAGTCGAAACTACAACTATGACTATGGATACCACCCCAATGAAACATGGTAATACCTCGTCTCCTGCTGTTGCTGTTACTGCTGCCGATGTGAAAGTCACTTGTAAATATAATGATAGATTATCTGTCGTACATATAAGTGCACAATCCCTGTTATCCCATATACTAGAAATTGAACATATGCTTGTACAAGAAAATATTGATGTTCTTTGCATTAGCGAATCATGGCTGTATCCGTCAATTAATAATGCATTTATTAATATTCCTTCATATAATATTTATCGCTATGACAGTGGTAGAGGTGGAGGTGTATGTTTATATGTTAAAAATTATTTGAAGGCCACTGAACTAAATCTTGAAACTGAGAAGCACGAAGGAGTGGAAGATAAATGGATCTCTGTCCAACATAAAAAGTTTCCTTCTATTATCATAGGCTGCATGTACCGCCACCCCAAAGCCTCGGTAACCTCTTTTAGCTATATTTTGGACGTTTTTAAGGAGATAATTTTAAAAAACAAACCAGTTTTTATATATGGCGATTTTAATGATGATCAACTAAAAAGAGAAAATAAAATGAGTAGACTTATTAAGAATTTAAATCTAGAACAGATTATAAATAAACCAACTAGAATCACTCCCACTTCAGTTTCCCAAATCGATCTAGTAATAACAAACTCCAAACATATGATAACTAAGTGTGACGTAATGCCAAGCCCTATAGCAGACCACGAGGAAATTGTAACGTCCCTAAATATTCGCAAACCAAAGAGACAACCAATCTTTAAAACATTCAGATGCTTAAGAAATTATTCACAAGAATTACTTTGTAGTTTACTTATGAATGAAGTACATAAATTAAATGAAATTCTATATACCGATAATATTAATACACAAGTAAATATTTTAACCAGTGTCTTATCATCATGTATAGATCGATGTGCACCACTCGTGACAAGAGAAATATTTCGTCCCCCCGCTCCTTGGATAACAGATGACATAAAAAACATTATGAAAGAAAGAGACAAACTGCAAAATGAAGTAAAACTACAAAGAGATAATATCCCTTTAAGAGAAAAGTTTACAGAGCATAAGAAACAAGTAAAATCATTATTAAGTAACAGTAAGAAACAGTATTACAAAAATGAATTTCAAAACGCTAAAGGCAATATCTCTGATACATGGAAAATTGCTAAAACCATGCTTTCCAATAACTGTAATAAAAGTAGTAACATATCAATTATACCCGATGAGGTAGATGTAAGTGCTAAAGCAGAAGAGTTCAATAATTTTTTCGCTGAAGTGGGGAAAAAAACCTTTGAAAAAACAAAAAAAGAAATAATAAATGAAATCAATAATAGTAATGGTGGTAATAATAATGATGATGGTAGTAGTAATAATAATAGAAATGTTGATAATGGTGTAAATAATAATGATGGTGGTAGTAATGGTAATGATAATAGTGATGATGGTAGTAATAATAATAATAATGTTAATCTTCAAGAACATAGTGCATTCAATAGAAGTAATGATGTCTTTAACCCTACTACAGTAGATTGTAATACAGTAATCTTAGTAATAAAAAATCTGAAAGACTCTAATGCATATGGATCAGATGGAATTTGCTTTCGTTTTATTAGAGATTCATTATTTGTAATAGCTTATTATCTGACGGTAATAATCAATACTTCCATAGTTACCAATATCTACCCAGATTTATGGAAAAATCCCCATGTAATTCCTGGTTTTAAAAATGGAAATCCTGACGACGTCTCTAACTATAGACCAATCTCATTACTACCAATTTTATCAAAGATACTTGAAAAGATTGTTGCAAATCAGTTAAGTGAGTTTCTTGAAAAAAATAAACTTATTGCAAAAAGTCAACACGGTTTCAGGCCAAAATTATCAACTGAAACTGCCTTATTGAAAATATCAGATGAAATATACAAAAATATAGATAATAAGAAAATATCATTGCTACTACTACTCGATCTTTCTAAAGCTTTTGATAGTGTACACCATACCATTCTATTAGAAAAATGCAAAAAAATGAACATTGACCCAAGCTGGTTCGAGAACTATTTAAAAAACCGCTACCAGTCAGTCAGAATAAAAGATGTAGTCTGAAGTCGCAAGAAGGTATTGTTTGGGGTCCCTCAGGGATCGATCCTAGGACCTATACTTTTTCTAATATATCTAAACGATCTAGTAAAATATTTACCTAACTGTTATGTCATTCAATATGCTGACGATACTCAAATCTTAATTGAAGGAGAAATTAATGATTTAGAAAATATTATTCGTAGAGCAGAAGAAATTTTGTATATGGCTAAACGTTACTTTCTAAAAAATGGTCTGTTACTTAATGAAACTAAAACCCAGTCTATTCTTATCGGATCCAGACAATTATTATCAGAAGTTGATGACAATCTTCATATAAATTTTAACGGTAATATCATTAAGCAATGTAAGAAAATACGAGCACATCTCTCCTGTTTTAAAAGATCTAGAATGGATAAAGATTAGAGATAAATATGTTTTTGATATATGTACCTTTGTTTTTAATATACTAAGAAACAATATTCCTGATTGCTTGTATAATTTTTCTACAGTAAGCTCAGTTTCCGGGTTAACTACCCGTCAAGGGGAAGATTTATTAGTACGAAGGTCTAAAACTGATATTGGCTCAAGAGATATAAACATTCGTGGACCTCATTTATATAATCAGCTTCCCAGAGGACTAAAAAATGCTGGTTCAGTGTATACTTTTAAATATAATCTTAAGAAGTTACTCTTAAAGGAAGATTTTACTTGTAAATTTTAATAGTACACCCATATTTGAATACCCAATGTATGTTGGAAATAAAGTCTTATTATAGTATACATGAAATAACTGTGTTGGACCCACGCACATGCAGTTGTGGGCCAGCCCAGTTCTCCCTCAGTCACACATCTTGTTCCGTTTTACGTCACGGACTCCCTTTTCTACCAAGGGCTAGGACGGTTGCCTTCTTGCGAAGGACTTGTTTTGGCAAATGTAATCGTTACCCTGAGTGCATGCCATTCCTAACCTCAGACCGTGACGGGGCGCGAACCCTCGACCTGACGCCTCAGAGTCGCGGACGCTACCGCTTGAGCCACGGTGACTACTAAAGTCACACGTCTCCGTTTCCTATAATAAACATCACTGCCATGAGGCCGCCATTCATTCATCTCGCCTTCCGTTTGAACTTATTCTATCGCGTCCCAGGATGGGGACAGGGTTGCCACCCCCCAAGACCGGCTATGGGTCAGGCAAGCCAAGCTAAGACAAGCCAGAGACAAGACCTTTTGCTACTGTCATCGCGACATTTGTTTAAGCAAAGAAAATGGGATCCGGTTTCCAGTGCCAATATTTTTTTAACCTTTTAAAAAGAAACACTTGACAAGTGTTGATGCAAGTCAGACACCCTGTCAAAGGGGAAGGGATTGGGGGTAGGAAGAACTGGGGGGATATGTTGGGGGGTTGTTGTAAGGCATCCTCTTGCCATAAGGGATGGGTGATAACTGACGACTGCAAGATCTCTTGAAATATCCTCTTTCCTCTTGAAAAGAGAGAAGAGGCCTGCAAGATCTCTTGAAATTTCCTCTTTCCTCTTAAAAAGAGGGAAGAGGCCTGCAAGATCTCTTGAAATTTCCTCTTTCCTCTTGAAAAGAGGGAAGAGGCCTGCAAGATCTCTTGAAATTTCCTCTTTCCTCTTGAAAAGAGGGAAGAGGCCTGCAAGATCTCTTGAAATTTCCTCTTTCCTCTTGAGAAGAGGGAAGAGGCCTGCAAGATCTCTTGAAATATCCTCTTTCCTCTTGAGAAGAGAGAAGGAAAAACTGGGAGATTCAAAGTGACTCCTGGTTAACGGAAGGGGTGAAGTGGACATTTTAATAATCCTCCCTTGTCTAAGGGAAAGAGGTGAAGGGAACTGATGGCAAAACAATCCTCATTATAAGGGAAAGGGAAATACTGGGTTGCTCTTTTCAAAGGGAGGAAGAAGGATTGGGTGCTTTGAAGTGGGCATTTTAATAATCCTCCCCTGTCTAAGGGAAAGGGGTGAGGGGAACTGGTGGCAAAACACTCCTCATTATAAGGGAAAGGGAAACATAGGGTTGCTCTTTTCAGAGGGAAGAAGGAGGACTGGGCGCTTTGCATGACCCTTATCTATAGGAAACAGTGAATATAAGGGCTTCAGTCCACCCCTGTGGCAATAGGGAAGAGAAAAATAGGGCCTTCAAGGAACCCTTGTCAAAAGGGAAGGAGGATGGGGATATTGGGGCTTCAAGGCACCCATCCTGAAAATGGAAGAAAAAACGAGGTGTTCAAAACATCCTCTTCCAAATGGAAGACTTTGAAGGCTTCAGGCTTCAACATCCCCTTGCAAGAAGGGAAAACAAAAGATATATTTCCATGATCTTTTTTTTTATATCAATTAATTATTACATAACCATAGCAAGTAATTAAGAATAAAATGTAGTGTAATAATTGACTGATGACAGAAGAACTCTGAGAGTCAAAGAGTATGAGTCTCGGAGTGCATCCTGATAATCAGTACCTTATACCAAGTGTATATCTAGCACTAAAAATAAAATAAAATACATTTATATAAAGTGTTCCATGAGTGATTTTTGAGTTACTTTGATTTGGAACGCAAAATCAAGCAAACCATATATTATTATTATGCTCACGGTGTTTTATCAGAGTGTTCCTTTATTTAAAGATAATTTATTAATACATTGTGAGTGAGACCGTAATAAGTCCTTTTCATATGCAAAAAAAAAAAAAAAAATGGAGTGTCTGCATGCACGTGTTTTCGCTCTATTGCTTTCGATCCTAAAAAAAAAAAAAAAAAAAAAAGACGGAAATTATCCATCCATAAAATGTACAAGGAAAAGCAAGATTTACCGAACTTCCGTGAGTGCTAAAAAGCAGTGATCAAATATAACTTGCACAATGTATATGATATTATTAGAAATATATTACAAAAATGCATGCATATGTGTGTGTCCATATATATGTTTTTCATATGTATACGTACATGCATAGTGTAAGTAAACATACTTACATTTTTACCAATTCAAATGCATGTACGTATATGTGTTCATATGTATGTTTTAGATATGCATACGTACATGTATTGTGTAAGTAAACATATCTATATATTTACCAATACATATGCATGTATGTAATTAAATAGACGTACTTATGCCAACTAGGAAGTACGGAGTACATATTAGATAAAATGCAAGTACTTACGTACATACTTGCGCATGTACGTGTCAATGCACCTGCTTCATTACCAATATTAAAAATCTATCTACACTTCACGTTTAAATTAATTAATTAAGTAATTACTTTATTTAATTATTTACTTATCAATATATTTATATGTTTCATATTTTACTTATATACTTATAACTTTATTTATTCATTTACTTATCAACATATTAATTCATATGTATATATTAGATGCAGTGTTCAGGTTTTACGTCACGGACTCCCTTTTCAACCAAGGGCTAGGACGGTTGCCTTCTTGTGAAGGACTGGTTTTGGCAGATGTAATCGTTACCCTGAGTGCATGCCCTTGCTAACCTCAGGCCGTGACGGAGCGCGAACCCTCGACCTTACACCTCAAAGTCGCGGACGCTACCGCCTGAGCCACGGTGACTACATATATATTAGATGCAGTCTACCGAGGTATTTACAAGTCTTTACACATAAGAGGTGACCGCCCATATGGCTAGACAACATGGTCAGAATATCAGACACCAAAAAATGTCTAAAAGAGTCTCCACCCAAAGCGTTCTTAACCTAACCCCCTCCCCACCCACCCTCCTATCTCTCTCCCCCTACCAGCCCCAGTCACCTCCTTCCTCCTTCTCCCCCAACACCCAAGAAGTTTATTATATATTAATGTCTGGTAAATGTTTACTTTGACACCCAGGTAAGGAAGGGAAATAAATCTCAAGATGAAATATGTTATTTTAATAGGGTAGGTTAGGTTAGGTTAAGTTAGGTCAGGTTAGGTTAAGTTAGGAAATTACTAAGAAGAAGAAGAAGAAGAAGAAGAAGAAGAAATAAAAAATCCATTGCTCCTTAACGCCCATACCAGCCCGCCCTCACAGGGGTCAACTCGCAAACCTCAGAGGTCAAGGTCAAAGATATCATGACCGAGACAATCCCATGGGTTCAACCAAGCGGGTACGGAAGGAAGAGAAATGCAGCGAGGAAGAGGAAATACAAGAGGATGAATGAATAAAAGAGGAAGGAGAGAAGAGGAAAAAATATAAAGAGGAATAGGGAAAAGAGGGGAAGAAGGCATCAAAGAGGAATATAAAATATGTCGAATAAGGAATAAGAGGAGAGAGATAAGAGAAGGTGGGAATAAAAACGAGCAAGAGGTACATAGAGAGGATTGAATAAGAGGGAGAAAGAAAATAAAGAGGAAGAAGAGGAGAAGGATTGGGACACGAGACAAGAAAATGATGAAGAGATATAAAATCTTTACGAGAGAGAGAGAGAGAGAGGAGAGAGAGAGAGAGAGAGAGAGAGAGAGAGAGAGAGAGAGAGAGAGAGAGGAACACAATTTATGAGTCATGAATACAAAGAGAGGGGGTTAACACCCAAATATTATGAAGGGGGGGTTGATAGCCCTGTGGGAAAAGGGGAGGAAAACATGGAGAGGTGGACACTCAAAACCTCCAAGGGCTGGGATAAGAGTTGCATTATTAAGTACTAGGATAAAAACACTGTTGCCTAGATGGCGACTTACCCTCTAGATCTAGCGGACTGCGCAAATATCTGGTGGGTAAAATTACATTTACTCATAATCTAGCGGGTTTTGATGTCTACAGTCTAGTGAGAAACTTACCAATTTCCTCCTTACCTAGCGGGTTTTTAATGCAGTTTTAGGGAAAATCGACACATGCATTCCTTATATATAGAGGGATTTTTAGTTCTGTATAGCAAGAAAAAATGACGCCATGAGTTTTTATTGTACAGGAGGTCAACCTGCTAAGCTTACTGAATTTCAAGAGTATGGCATCATTGATCTCGGGGTTAAGTACCTAAACCTACTGTAAAATAGTCTCTCTATGTCCATCTCCGTATTCAAATCCTCAAACTTTATGTAAAATCCAAGGTCTATTATATAGACAACACAGCCAAATTGATGGCTCCATTCCATCTTAAGGGCAGTTTACACGGTCAAACGGTTCGTCGAACGCGGTTCGACAGACAAGTGTTTGAAGTGATGTTCGAACTTGTGAACGAGGTATTTGGTTGTCGAACACGTTTGGCAAACGTGTTCGACAACCAAATACCCCGTTCTCACGTTCGAACATCACTTCAAACACTTGTCTGTCGAACCGCGTTCGACGAACCGTTTGACCGTGTAAACTCCCCTTTAGAAGCCAAGAAAGCTACATTCACCTCATATACCATCTCAACAGCTCCTCCCTATGATCAACTCCGTAACCCAATTGATTGGACCATCTCAGTCAAAATGTCTAGCAGACAGTCAGCATAAAGCTTGAGGCAATACAATACAATATAATATACTTAAGCTGTTTCTCTCTCTCTTAAACCTAGACTATGTTTTCAACAAGTGAAAATTTTATTCAAGCCACGAAACCAGTGTCAATGTAAACTCCTCTACAAAGAGGCCTATATACTAATACATAACATTTCTGATAAAGAACAATGGTGTGAGCAAGTGGGTTCAGGCCTATGAATACATACAGAGAGATTCTGAGCGGGACACCCTTAATTTAGTTAAATTCAATGTCCCCAAGACAGGTACTGGCTATTCCTTTATCTTCCTCTCCTCCTGATAGCTCTATTGCCTCCGATAACAACTAAATTTATCCTCTTAATTCTGTAAACATACTAGGAATTCAGATTGCCTCTAACTTGTCTTGAAAGGATCACATAATTAAATTTTTAAGTGTACCTAAGAAATTTTGGGATCTGTTTCGCTTTCATCATTACTCCTCTTCTTCTCAATTACTAAATATCTATAAAGGCCTTATATGTCCCTGCTTAATATTTTGCTCTCAAATCTAGGGTGCTTCTTCTCCGTGATAGGGTTGAATCTAAGGACATCACTCATCAACGACCCTTCTCTTATTTATAATCCCGATCCCCTTCCTCTTCAGCGGATGGTAGTATCTTTTCTCTTTTTTATCAGTACTACTTCCGTTGCTGCTCTGATGACTTTGTGAGTTGCATCTCTCCCTCTGACAAAACCGTATAATACACGCCAAGTGGCCTCGTCACACAAGTACTGTGTGGAGATTTGTATCTCGCGGAATAGTCGGTTCAGTGACTGCATCATTCCTTCCACCTCCAAATATTGGAACTCTCCTTCACCTTCTGTCTTCCCTATCTCTTATGACTTTCTTCCTAAGAAAAAAAAAAACCTGATCTATCGTCATCCCAGGGGACAATCATGCCATATTTTTAGGTCTTCATTACTTTGCCTATTCTAACTACCTATCCTTTCCTTATCGTTTTCCATTTTCTTATTTCCGCCTAGTCCTTAAGCTGCTACTTTTTCTTGTTCACAATGTATTCTTTATTGCTGGCACCCGATGAGGGCAATTTTCTTTGCCGGTCTGTGTGCCGCACTCAATAGAAAAAAAATGCAAGTGTAGAAAACGAATTTGTATGCTTTGACTAAACCAATCCCCATAAAAGATTTATTGTGGCTATTGTAAGTAGAAAAGACAGCCAGACAGAAAGATAGGTAGATATATGGATGAAAGAATATGCCTGAATATACATACTTATATATATATATATATATATATATATATATATATATATATATATATATATATATATATATATATATATATATATATATATATATATATATATATATATATATATATATATATATATGTGTGTGTGTGTGTGTGTGTATATATATATATATATATATATATATATATATATATATATATATATATATATATATATATATATATATATATATTATATATATATATATATATATGAATCATTTTTTACCCTGACCGGGACTTGAACCTAGGACTTATAATTACTAAGTTAAGGCGCTACCAACTACACACCACAGAAGGTTAAAAGGAATCCAACCTTATAGCTTATATCTGTTATACTTAGGAATGAAAGCATTCTATCTGAATGCCACTATGTTCATATTACAGATTCCCCAACCTCACTGAATTAAATGTGAAAATGAAGCCACGAGTGAGGTTGGGGAATCTGTAATATGAACATAGTGGCATTCAGATAGAATGCGTTCATTCCTAAGTACAGCAGATATAAGCTATAAGGTTGGCTTCCTTTTAACCTTCTGTGGTGTGTAGTTGGTAGCGCCTTAACTTAGTAATTATAAGTCCTAGGTTCAAGTCCCGGTGGGGGTAAAAATTGATTCATGTTTTCACATATGTAATTTGCTTAATTGCTTATATATATATATATATATATATATATATATATATATATATATATATATATATATATATATATATATATATATATATATATATATATATATATATATATATATATATATATATATAGATAGATAGATAGATAGATAGATAGCTATTTAGATAGATAGACACACATACAGACATAGAGATAGATAAAGACAGATAGATATACAGAATGTGCCTACATATACATATCTATAAATTCTAATGGAGAGAATACATTACCATTAGAGAAGTCATCTATATATACAGCAGAGGATATATGTATTCTTGTCCTTACCTGAAAAAAAAAAAAATAAGATAGAGATCGAATGTAGGACACACACACACACACACACACACACACACACACACACACACACACACACACACACACACACACACACACACACACATATATATATATATATATATATATATATATATATATATATATATATATATATATATATATATATATATATATATATATACAGACCGTTTATATAGACAGACAGATAAGAAAGCAGAAAATGAGACAGGCAGGCATATACCTAGCGAGACAGACAGGCAGATAGGCTAAGCAGAACATCAACGGACAAAGGAAGATAAATAGGCAGATTTGTCTCCAAAAATACATATAAATGGCATAGTAAGGGCAGCATATGCATTCTTATCAAATGTAAGGGTAGCCTTCAGGCACATGGACAAGGAAATGTTCAGAAATATTTATGTAACCTATGTGAGGCCAAAACTCGAATATGCAGCCCCCTTTTGGAATCCGCACTTGAAAAAGCACATAGCTAAGCTTGAAAAAGTTCAAAGACATGCCACGAAACTGGTGCCAGAAATACGCAATCTCAGTTATGATGAGAGGCTGAGGGAATTAGACTTACCATCACTCGAAGCTAGAAGAGTGAGGGGGGATATGGTGACAGTCTTTAAATTCCTTCATGGTTATGATAGAGTGGATAGGGATCGATATTTTGATATGGCTGGCTGTAGAACTAGAGGTCACAGTTTGAAGCTTCGTAAGAAAACTTCTTCGCAGGATGTAAGGAAATAGTTTTTCAGTGTAAGAGTAGTTGATAATTGGAATTGGCTAAGCGAGGAGGTAGTTAATGCTATCTCAATCCATAGTTTTAAGGACAGGTATGATAAGTATCACTAAGTCTAAAATGGAACCGATGAGGAGACGGGAAGATACGAGCTTTGGGCTCTTTCCCGTAAGCACAATTAGGTAATCACACACACACACACACACACACACACACACACACACATACACACACACACACACACACACACACACATATATATATATATATATATATATATATATATATATATATATATATATATATATATATATATATATATATACAGATAGATAGATAGATAGATAGATAGATAGATAGATAGATAGATAGATAGAAGTATAAACAGCTACATAGGCAGACAAAAAATGAAACAAGTAGACAAACATTTACACAAGCACACACATAGCAGACAAATATTAAGATGGCTAACGAGAGATAAATAGAGAGATTAAAAGATATATGACATTAATTTTTCAAAATAAGATAACATAAACAAAAACTAATATGATAAAAGAGAGAGAGAGAGAGAGAGAGGAGAGAGAGAGAGAGAGAGAGAGAGAGAGAGAGAGAGAGAGAGAAGAGAGAGAGAGAGAGAGAGAGAGAGAGAGAGGAGTGAACATTGCTTGCAATATAGGCGTGGTACACTTTGTAAAGTGATCACTACATGTTGATGTTGTTGTTGTTGCTGTTAATGAAGCCAGAAAGGGTGGAGGCTGTTTTGATCATGGTGGAGGTAGTTACGTGGATGGTGGAGATATTTCCGGTAGGGGCGGAGGAGGTTTTGATATAAAGTGGAGGAGTTCTGGACAAGGGGCAGGTCATGTCAATGGCTTTGAAAGAATGCATGTAGCAGTGTGTGCATTCGTCGATAATAATAATAATAATAATAATAATAATAATAATAATAATAATAATAATAATAATAATAATAATATCCCCTCACACCAATAGGTATCAATATATATATATATATATATATATATATATATATATATATATATATATATATATATATATATATATATATATATATATATATATA
>JAXCGZ010013749.1:0-25000 GCA_037179515.1 Halocaridina rubra | reverse complement strand
TAACATGTTCCGTTCCATACTGTGCCTCTCTTCCTGGAAATACGTACAAAACTGGGTCCAACACGCTTTGTTCTGGAAGAAAAATACAAACGAATTACGTTCGGTTTCATTCTGTTCCACTCTTCTTGGAAGCACACATGGAATAGAAGCCATTTCACTCCTTTCTGTTCTCCAGAAAACGCGATGAATGAGAAATGTTTATCATTCTGATTCTATTTCCTAGGAATTACATACGAAATAGGACTTGTTCCATTCCAATTAGTTCTCAAGGAAACACGTGCGAAAGAGACATGTGTCCATATCATTACGTTCCTCTTTTCTTGGAAACACGTACGAAACTGGACCCATTTCTTACCGATCTCTCGTCAACAAAACACGTATGGAAAGGATATGTTCCATTTCATTCTATGTCGTCTCGATAGTTAACTTTTCATAGTTACGAAGGGTCGCTGCATGAAATTCATGTTGATAATTGGTGCCTCTGAGGTATTCAGAGGTTCTTCTTTTCCTCATAACTACATTCAATGCGGGTCGCTGTTTTAACAGTCTTTTCTGACTAGTCATTTTCTTGTGCTTCTTCTGAAATCAATCTTTTTTATTTAGTAAGTCTTAGAATAGACTCTGTGAAGGTCTGTGCATTTACTTTTCCGTATTATTACATCGTATAGGGTCGCTGAATTATAAGAACTTAGGCTAGAAGTATCCCAGGTTCCTCTTGTGATCACATCCATTCCACATTCACTAAGATTAGGGCAGGAACTCCATCTTCCCACAATACCATTTTCTAAAAGGGCTCACAGATTCCATATGTTTTTTGACTAAATACTTTTTTTGTGTCTCTACTGACTTGAACCAATTCCAATTAGCCTAAATCCATACTGTTGTGGTTTCAACATTCCCTTAATCTCTCTGTGTATATAAAATGGCCCTATTCCCACTTGTAAAGAGAGTGGCCGAGCCAAAGAATACATATTCACCACAAGCCAAGACATACCTCAGTTACCCTTATTAGCTACTTTTTTTTATTATTTTTATTTGAATCTAAAGCATTGCATGGGGACATGTGCCAATCGGCAATCCCAGATCTTCTGAAGGTTCACTATTACACTCTTGCTCATAAAAATTTCATATATAAAAAAAAATTGCTTTATTTTTGGTTTTAGCATAGAGGGCATCCACAAATAACCATAATGTAATTAATATCATGAGTTTCATATGTGAATTCAAAGAAGAATCATAAAACAAAGAGATAAAAATGTATTTACATTGGAAGTGTAACCATACCTCTCCCCAACATCCTGTTTGGGTCAGTCACAGGGAAGGTGAGTGAGGGTTTTCTGCCGTAAGGACCAACAGCCGTAGCTAGTATTTCACTGTTTCATCACGTGGCAACACCCCCAGATCTACCCATCACAGTTTACTGTGTTAGCAGGTGCGAGAAACCATTTAGGCCCGCACTATCTATGCGCAACATTACTCATTCCTATCTCTCGTACTCTACTTTTATTTGTTATGATTGTGACAACAGGACGCGCGCGCGAAAAAAAAAAAAAAAAAAAAAAAATCTGCCTTCATCGGACCTAGACATGAAGAAAACATAAAGTAAAGAGCAACAGAGATGGGGAGTGTTATAACTTGTCAGATGTGAAGGGATCATAAGAGATGTGTAACGAATATCCAAGAATATTCGGTGTTGATGTAGGTATAGAAAAAGATCCGTAACTGAAGGAAGACTTAACATCGAACGATCTTAGGCAGTCCTATTTAAGTCTAAAAGACCCTCTGCTGTAGTATCACAAAGGGCGGTTGGGCAAACCTACTACGCTGAAAGTATCCAGTGCTCTTTTCATCCCATCCATCTGATTCTACCTATATAAAAATAATAAGGTAAAATTTCAAAGCTTATGAACCAAGACTAAACACAGACCTTAAAATAAAGACCAGAGGTATCTTTAAAAAGAAAAAAAAAGTTCGAAAAAGAGGGCGTGCCCTTTATCAACTTCAGAGCCATGCTAACCGATTTAACTTCCAAATTAGAGACAGCAGGGCTCAGCACAGACTTGATAGCAATAGTTTTTAACCTTTTCTATGCTTCAGACCTCAAACAATGTTTGGTTAAAATACCACATTTGAATGTGAAATAAATTAGTCTAATTTCTGGCAGTTTATTGAAAAAATGATTCGCGACTCATCACAGAGGCTACAAGCCACTCTGGCGCACCTGCCGAAGTATCATTTCGTACACCAGGTTAGGAACCCCAGCTTCAGAGCAAGAAAGGAAACCAACCTCTCTAGGAAAAGAGAATGTGAGACTTCAGAAAAAAAGTGTTTTTGTGTGAGTGTGTGAGTGTGCCCTCTGTCGGCTCTGGAGCCAAACTAAACGATTTCAATTTCCTCTTCTGTTGAAGAGAGCCGCGAGGCATTTTCAAATCATCAAAGACGCCCCAAAACAGTGTTGCCAAAACCAGACAATACTTATAGTGTTCTCTTTCTACTCTTTTTCTGCTTTCTCTCTCTTATTTTGTTTTCTCGTTCTTTTATACCTTTTCTTTCTTTCACTATTGTGTTCTTTTTAAATATGTTTCTTATTACTTCTCTTTATTCTATTTTTTCCTTCATTTCTCTATTTCTTCCGAGCTTATTGTTTGATGCTCCTTAAATTTGGAGATATTTATAGATAAATGAGGCACAATAAAATAGGAGACTGAAAGGGCATTATGAACGTTCTTGTCTGCCCCCTAGTGGGCATCTTTATTACTTTCAATGTAAACAAAACATGGATTCGTTCATTAACAAAATAATAATTATATCAAATATTGTAACATCCCTCTTTTTATGAAGAAAAAAAAATAAGTTATCATCTTGAAAACGAAAAATAAATCACTCTTTGTAAACAACAAAATCATTATATTTAGAGGGTAAAATATTCCTTGTACTCCTTGTGATTCTCTTTTGAGGAGTGAAAGACTCTTGAACTCTGAGATTCTCACTTGTTGGGTTCACATGTTTATCCTGTGGAATTTCAACCTGTTGCTGACTTTGTACTACATTACTAGAATCTTCACTACTGTGATACGAAACATTTCTTTCATTTGACTTATTAAGGTCTACTCTATTTCTTCTCAATAAACCAGCATCAGTTGAAATTTCATAAGATCTCTCGTCTAAACGTTCCTTCACAATACCTTTTTCCCAAGCTTTCTTTCCCATTACAGTGGGTTTTATTCTCACAACATCATCTTCCTGTAAAGGATCAAGATCTTTGGCATGCACATTGTAATATTTAGCGGACCTGCTATTTCTATAATGTCTGTTAATCTTAATTTTATCTACATTGATCTCAGATGGTTTCAACAACTTTGAAGAAACTGGGAGAAGAGTACGTGTGCGTCTCCCTAGGCTTTTTTGAGCCGGACTGTATTCATCACTGTGAGACGGACAATTACGGCAGTCTAATATTGCTAAATAAGGGTCATTATTGCTTTCTATGGCTTTTCTGAGTATGGACTTTGCAGTTTTTACAGCGGATTCTGCCTGTCCATTAGACTGAGGATGTTTAGGGCTTGACGTACAATGTTCTATATCCCACACTCTTATAAAATTCTGAAATATATCACTTGTAAATTGAGTTCCACAGTCACTAACTAAGATGGAAGGAGTACCATACCTTGCAAAATGTGCTTTTAGCTTACGTATAACAGTAGATGCTTTTATATCTTCTAACCTATCAATTTCCCAGAAATTACTGAAATAGTCTACTGTTACAAGATAAAACTGATTACTCAATTCAAAAATATCTGTGCCAACTTTCTCCCATGGCCTATCAGACACTTCATGTGGCATAAGAGTTTCTTTCTGCTGAGATTTTTGAAATTTGCAACAGATTTCACATTGAGAAATATGTTCTTTAATATCACCATTCATACCAGGCCAATATACACACTCACGAGCCCTTCGTAGACAACTTTCTACGCCAATGTGACTAGAGTGAATAGCCTGTTTAATTTCTTTCCTCAAATTGGCAGGAATCACAACTCTATCACCTTTAAATACAAGTCCATTCTGTATAGAAAGTTCATCTCTAATATGATAATAAGGCAAAACAGTTATAGGTACATTACATTTATACTCTGGCCACCCATTTGTTATCATATTTGTCACTTCAAGCAAAATTTCATCACTGGCCACAGCATCACGAATTTTCTTTAACCTGTCTTCCCTAATAGGCAAATAAGATACAACATTAACATATTCAAAATCATTACCATTTTCAGTTTCACTTAGAAATGATCGAGACAGCAAATCTGCTATATGCATGTTCTTACCAGCAGTATGCTTAAGTTCAATATCGTATTGTTGTGCAGTCAATAACATGCCTTGTAGCCTCTTTGGTGCTCTATCTAATGGTTTCAAGATTATACTCTGAAGTGGTTTGTGATCAGTTATAACCAAAGTATGTTGTCCAAAAGTGTACTGATGGAATTTCTTTAAAGCAAACACAATAGCCAGCATTTCTTTCTCTATCTGAGCATACCTTGTTTCCGTGTCAGTTAGAGCTCTGCTTGCATAAGACAACGGTTTACCACCTTGCATTAGAACTGCACCAAGTCCACATTTGCTAGCATCACACTGTATAACTAGCTGTTTATTTTGATCATAATAAGCAAGAATTGGAGTCTTAGTGATGCAACACTTAATTTTCTCAAAAGCTCTAGCCTGTTCATCACCCCAACACCATTCTTTGTCTTTACGTAAAAGTTGTCGTATGGGCACCATCAGGTCAGAGAGTCTAGGCATGAATTTTGACAAATAGTTTATCATTCCACTAAAGCATTGAATCTCAGTGACATTAGTTGGAGCTTTCATCGATACAATTGCTTCAATTTTACTGGGATCTGGCTTAAGGCCTTCATTAGTTATTACATGTCCAAGAAATGTTATCTCACTCTTTCTTATTTCAGCCTTTTCTCTGTTAAGACGGATACCATGCTTACGACATCGTTCCAGTAAATTTATTAAATTTTCATCATGATCTAACTGTGCTTCTTCTAGAGAATTACCTATTCCATATACCAAAATGTCATCAGCAATGCATATTATTCCTAGCAAACCATCTAAAGAGTTCTGCAGTCGTTTCTGAAAAACTTCACTACTGATTGCTAGGCCAAAGGGCAGTCTAAGCCAACGATATCTTCCAAAAGGGGTTTGAAAGGTAGTTAAATGACTTGACTCTTCATCCAAAACACAGTGCCAATATCCATTTCTTAAATCTAGTTTAGAGAACACTTTAGCTTGTGCTAATTCAGGTAAAACATCATCGATAATTGGCAAAGGATGCATTTCTCTAATTATGGCTTTATTTAATTGCTGAGGATCTATGCAAATTCTTATGTCTTCACTATTTTTCTTAGAAGCTACTACCATGCGACTCACCCATTCAGTTGGTTCGTCTACTTTACAAATGACATTTTGTTTCTCTAACTCAGATAATTTGGATTTTACCTTCCTTTTAAGTTGAATTGGCACTCTACATGAAGATATAGCAAATGGCTTGACTTCTTTGTCTAAAGTCATATGTACCACCCCAGGTAACTTACCAATTTCATTACAAAACACATCTGAATATTCCTGAAAAACATCAGTATTACAAGATTCACTGTGTACAGAACATATGTTATCATAATTGATGGTAAGGAAACCCATCTGTTCTGATGCACGTTTTCCTAACAAAGGCATATAATTCTCAGCCACTATAATAAACTCAACATTATATCTCTTTGAATTTATCTCATTTTTCACTTTAATTCTACATTTTCCAACTGGTTTGGCTGCAGAATTATTCCACATTTCTAGTTGTAACCCTTCACTAGATTCAATTTTTACATTATTGGGAACCATATTTCGAGGTAACACATTTACACCTGCTCCGCTATCTATTTGAAATTTGACACTATTTTCACCAACTTTCAGATTGGTATATAGATATTTGGATTTCTCTGACACTTTATTCACTTTCATCACTTGCTGTGTACAGGGATTATCATTTTTGTTCACCGTCATTTTTTCTGGCTCTCCACGTCTCGTCTGCAACTTGACACCTAGGATATATTCGGCTGGAGTATCTGAACTGGAATCGTCACCGTCCACTGCATTCACACCCATCTTCTTAGATGCTTGTGCATGTCCATTTTTCTCCAAACATTGAGATTTGAAGTGATTCAGCCTGTTGCAGTAGTTGCATCTCTCTCCATAGGCTGGACATTTCTTCTTACTCCACACGTGTCTTGTTCCGCAGAACTTACATTTTCGTAGAGCCGGATCCTTCGTTGACAAACTTTGGTTTGACTTAGGCCTATACTGGTTCTTGTTCACAAAACTTGGGTCCTCACTCTTTCGGTCTGCTGAATGTCTACTAGGCCTACTCTGCTTAAAGTTGTTTGTCGATTTAACTTTATTTATGACCGACTTTGCTGTATTTTCACTTTTTATCATTTGCATTTGTCTCTGCGATGCTTGATGTGCCTCACAAATTTTGAGCGTATCTATCAGTGAAATACATTCTTCTCTCAGAAATTTCTCTCTGAGTTTATCTTCTTTACAGCCAAAAACAATTTGATCACGAATTGCCTCATCTTTTTCTGCTGCAAAATCACAATCCTTAACCATAGTTTTATTCTAGTAATAAATTCATCCAGGTTCTCATCAGCTTTCTGAGTACAGCATCTAAACCTATATCTTGATGCTATTATTAGCTTCCTAGGGGCAAAATGCTCATCTAGCTTCTGTAATACCACGTTTAAGTCCTTGCTAGGGTCATCACGAGTTCCACTCTCCCCTACAATAACGGGACCAAACTCTATAGCATTATACACTCGAAGCAGTTCGTCACCCCCATGGGTCAAAAGTAATGCTACCTTCACTTCACTTGGTTTATCATTTAAACCTGCTGCAAGTATATACAGCTCGAATTTTTGACGAAAAAATCGCCAATCTTGCTCACTTTCGCTCTTTAATGCGAATATATCTGGAGGGGCTAGATTAGCTGTCGCCATGTCGGTTGGTAGTCTTATTTACTTAATCTAACAGAAAGATCCTGGATAATACGTAATGCCTTATATTTAAAATGAACAGCAAACCATACTTAGTCTATTGAGCGCTGCCACCATGTTTGATGCTCCTTAAATTTGGAGATATTTATAGATAAATGAGGCACAATAATATAGGAGACTGAAAGGGCATTATGAACGTTCTTGTCTGCCCCCTAGTGGGCATCTTTATTACTTTCAATGTAAACAAAACATGGATTCGTTCATTAACAAAATAACAATTATATCAAATATTGTAACACTTATTCTTTCTTCTTCCTCATTTTTCCTATTCATTATAATTTATCATATTTATCACTTATTCCTATTTCGCTTTTTCTCTTCCTTTTCTTTCTTATTTCATATCTTTCTTTTTCTATTTATTTCATCTCATTCTCGTCTCTTTTAATATTCTATTTAATTTTTCTCTTTTTCAGTTTATAACTACTGGTGTAACCACGACAAACGGAGTGCCTGTAGTGAATGGTCTGTCTATTTTCTGTCTACCTGTCTATTTATCTGTCCATCACTTCCTCTATCTAATCTTCTTCTTCTTCTTCTTCTTCCTCTATTTGCGTTCCCATTTTCATATGGGGTCGCATCTCTTCACTAGTCTATCTACTCTATCTAATCTACCATTCCTTTTCTCTCTCCATCTTACTGATCTATCACTAACAATTATCTAACTGCTTATCTTAATAGTCACCGTGGCTCAAACGGTAGCGTCCGCGACTTTGAGGCGTCAGGTCGAGGATTCGCGCCCCGTCACGGTTTGAGGTTAGTAAGGGCATGCACTCAGGGTAAAGATTACATCTGCCAAAACAAGTCCTTCGTAAGAAGGCAACCGTCCTAGCCCTTGGTAGAAAAGGGAGTCCGTGACGTAAATCCGTACTTATCTTAATTAGCGATACCAGTCCTGTATTCTATCTGTCTCTATTTATTTAATCTACATATCTGTTTCTACTCCTAATCCCTCTTCCAAGAATGTACAAAAAGAAAGAAAATTGATTAAGAAATAATAATAATAATAATAATAATAATAATAATAATAATAATAATGTAGTCGCCGTGGCTCAGTCGGTAGCGTCTCCGACTCTGAGGCGTCAGGTCGAGGTTTCGCGCCCCGTCACGGTCTGAGGTTAGCAAGGGCATGCACTCAGCGTAAGGATTACATCTGCCAAAACAAGTCCTTCGCAAGAAGGCAACCGTCCTAGCCCTTGGTAGATAAGGGAGTCCGTGACGTAAAACCGGAACAATAATAATAATAATAATAATAATAATAATAATAATAATAAAACAAAAGAAGAAAAACAACATCAACAATAACGATAAGAAAAAAAAATTTAGATTACGAAGAAGAAGAAGAAGAAGAAGAAGAAGAAGAAGAAGAAGAAGAAGAAGAAGAAGAAGAAGCAAAACTCGATAGTAATTTTAAAATAATATATATATATATATATATATATATATATATATATATATATATATATATATATATATATATATATATATATATATATATATATATATATATATATATATATATATATATATATATATATGTAAAATAAAAAAAATAGGGTAACTTGGAATTTATAATAAGAAGAGAGTTTCAATATTCCACATACCGGGAGACAAACCGTGGAACCTGATTCCCTTCCCACATAAACTGGTCTTCTGTGACCTTCCTTGAATGCTAGCCTACCCCCAACATCACCCCCTTCCCCCAATTATTCTTTAGCCCACACCATCCCCCCATTCACACACCCCCTGATCATTCACAATACCCCTATCACCATAATGCATCTCCCAACGTACATATTCCTGCCCCCTTCCCTTACTCTGTCTTACCACCTCCTCCTCCTCCTCCTCCTCCTTCTGCTTCTTCTTCTTCTTTTTCTTCTTTTTCTTCTTCTTGAGGTCGAGTTTTTCTTCGAATCTGTACCAAAGAAGAGAGAGAGAGAGAGAGAGAGAGAGAGAGAGAGAGAGAGAGAGAGAGAGAGAGAGAGAGAGAGAGAGAGAGAGAGAGAGAGAGAGAGATTTTATTTATATGTAGCTATTCCTTTAGGATATACGGCAGTTTTTTTTTTTTTTTTTTTTTTTTTTTTTTTTTATTTATTCAGATAACTGTACATGGGGACATGTGCACATGGGCACTCCCAGTCATATTGTAGTTGATAACATTACAATCTATGTGGTTATGTAAAAATAACATACTAATAGAATTTGCAATTAATTTAAAATATCATAATTAATAATAAATAATTAAATGCAATTAATTTAAAATATCATAATTAATAATAAAATATAGTGTAATAATTGAAGAGTACTTGAAGAGTAATCATTGTGACAATATTTTCAATAGCCCTTGTTGAGTGCTATCATTTAAATTCCGTACTACTGCAGACAATTTGAAGCAGATATAGAATAACAATTTTCAGGTTAGAATAATAAGTAGGTACATACATATATATATACACACACATACATACACACACACACACATATATATATATATATATATATATATATATATATATATATATATATATATATATATATATATATATATACATACATGCATGCATTAATTAGATGAGCAATAGAAACACCACTGGGGCTTCATAGCCATACATATCAAGGAGAGAGAGAGAGAGAGAGAGAGAGAGAGAGAGAGAGAGAGAGAGAGAGAGAGAGAGAGAGAGAGAGAGAGAGAGAGAGAGAGAGAGAGAGAGAGAGAGTTTGTGGTATTCATTTCAGCAAAAGGAGTTATTCGTCCTTACTACAGATAAAGACACATCCATGCATACTCATACACATCATTGTCATCTGAGGGTAACACAGCAGAGGAAAGTGCATGTACTTAATTGCATATACGTACACATATAAACCTGAACATACATACATACATACACATAAACACAGTGCCATATAATGGAGGATAAATTTGGAAGGAAAAGAAAGAGAAAGACTGAAAGCCTCTCCCCCTCTCCACCCTTCAAATTATGTACGTGAGAGAGAATTACGTCAATTAATCCATTATCACTATTATCACAACCATTGCTACCACCATCATGATTATTATTATCATCATCATTATTATTATTATCATTATTATTATTATTATCATTATTATTATTACTATTATTATTATTATTATTATTATTATTATTATTATTATTATTATTATTATTATTATTACCATCATCGTTACTACAGCTTTTGTATATAGATAGAGTTATGAATCAAAAGTAGTAATTATTGATACATATAGACATGCACATACATATACATATACACATATACATACATATATACATATACATACATATACACATACATATACATATACACATACATGCACACATGTACACACATATACATACATATGAGCTCTTGAGGGAGGGGGTTAGAATACTTCCTCCATGTTCCCCTGCGTGTCGTAAGAGTAGACTAAGTGGGGCGGAGCGAAGGGAATGAAAGAACCCTTCTCTGTACTTTCTCTTCCCAGAAAGTCAGAGCATTATTCCTTTACTCAGCCACTCACCTTATAAGGGGAAAAGTGGCTTATGTATATAAAAAGGCTTATGAGAGAGAGAGAGAGAGAGAGAGAGAGAGAGAGAGAGAGAGAGAGAGAGAGAGAGAGAGAGAGAGAGAGAGAGAGAGAGAAGGTATTCCCTCCACCCCTCCCTCCCTCTCTCTCTCTCTCTCTCTCTTTTTTTTTTTTTTTTTTTTTTTTTTTTTCAAAGTTATAGAAATATCAGATAATATACAAGAAAGTAGACTAAGATGGTATGGTCATGTCGTTAGAAGGGATGAACAGTATGTTGGGAGGAGGGTGATGGAAATGGATATACAGGGTAGAAGGAGAGGGAGACCAAAGCGTAGGTGGATGGATTGCATCAATGATGATCTGAGGTCTAAAGGTTTGTTGGGTGATGAGGTATGGGACAGAAATAAATGGAGAAAACTGACCAGAAACATCGACCCCACATAAATGTGGGAAAAGATGTAGACGGAGAAGAGGGTAAAAGAATTACATTTTCAACGTTGGGTATACACTAAGTACAGGATATAAGTTCTCTGGGTTGCAAAAGTGCACACAAAGTTCAAAGTAGCTCAGACCAAGAGGTCTGAAGTCCTTAAGCCTTGTGCACTCTGCAATGTAGTGTACTAAACAAATGAGACCTTGAAAGATAATATAATATTTTATTTATTTTTGTAACTGTAAAGTGTTTAATTAATTTACTCTCTTTAATAGCAACAACTTTTTCCATAAAAATGATCACATCACCCCTACTAGATATGAATATCACCCCGCTCAGCATCAACCCCTATATCATAATCAACATCACCCTTACACCATAACCTCATCATCACCCCTGCCCAAAACGATATCTTCTCCCCTCCACCATAACCTAAACATCACTCCTACACCACAAAGTCAACTTCACCCCAACACCACAGCCTCAACATCACCCCTGCCCCATAACGATATCATCACCCCTCCACCATAACCTCAACATCACTCCTACACCATAAAGTCAACTTCACCCCAACACCACAACTTCAACATCACCCCTGCCCAATAACGATATCATCACCCCTGCCTCATAACAATATGATCACCCCGTCACCATAACCTCAACATCACCCCTATGCCATACCCTTAACATCACTCCTACACCATAAAATCAATATCGCCCTCTACATCACAACATCAACATCACCTCTACCCCATGACATAAGCGTCACACTTACCCCATAACGATACCATCACCCCTACCCCATAACATCAATATCACCCTTATCCCATAACGATAATATCACCCTTACACTAAAACCTCAACATCACCCCTACACCATAAAATGAGCATAACCCGTATACAATAACCTCACCATCACCCCTATCCCTCTCCTATATCCATGACATCACCTAACCAAGTAACCTGTATTTCACCCCCTTAACCCCAAACTCAATTTTATCCTCAGCTTCATCCCTCCCTCACCCCTTCAATATTCCTATTTAAAAACAGGTTTCTCAGAATAATGTCTTGCCCTAAGGGTCATTTATATTAGCTTCGTATCACTTGCTTAATTACACACACACACACACACACACACACACACACACACACACATACACACACACACACATAAACATACACACACACACACGCACACACGTGCGAGCGCACGGACGCACAAAGCTAAACGCACACATACACACAAACACACGCGCTAGCACGCACGCAAGACGTACACATACACACGCACACACATATGCATGCAAGCACGGACACACATACATACATACATACACACACTAATGCGCACATATACAAGCCTTTCCTGCATCTCTTTTCCATGTTCAAATAGGGTCGCTAGTTTTCATCAGCTTCCTGGAGGCTAAGTGATTTTCTTTATGATTGTGACACCAGGGAAAAAAATATCTCCCCTCATCGGGCCTGGGCACTAAGCAATAAAGTGAAGAGAAACAGAAATGAGGAGTGTTGTGACTTGTCAAATGTGAATTGGTATGAGTTGAACAATTTACGGTCGAATGCCCTTCCTAACACCATCCTTCTGAATTAGTCCAGGATTAGGACAGGCAATGATTTAAGATGAAATTCTCCCCCGGTGGTTGGACTACATGCAGACACTCATACATATATACACAATTACACTAATACACATTCACAAATATACATATATGTATCACCAGTGTGGCATGAGATATGATAAGAGTTAGTTTGAATTAAGAAACTGACCAGGAAACGGGGAATTACGAGCATGGAGTTCTTTCCTGAGAGCACAGTTAACTACATACCCATGCATACACATACAAAATATAATATTAGTTACATGCACATATATATACACACACGTTATGAAAAATGAAACATATTTCACACACAAAATTACATTACAAGCACATTTCAATTTATTCCAGACAACATGGAATCATGGAATGGAATATGCAGAAATCTGTTTAACCATATGTGTATCTTGCAGTAAACTGGAATACATACTTATATTCCCGAAATACATTTCAGGAATACCAGATTCCAGTACTATCTACTCATGTTTTAGCACTATGTCATGGACTGTGTATAAACCTAATAATCCATTTAAATATCATGGAATAAATAGGAATATTCCATTTTAAAATATTCCAATTAAATAACATTCCAGTTTTTCTATCTCATCTCGGAATCTTGGAATTATAAACTGAAACGTGTAGAAATTTGCTTAATCATACACATAAGCCCTAGAGACATACTGGATACAAACTTGTATTCCAAAACATATTTTAGGTACTCCATACAATTTTTTCCAGACATCATGGAATCTTGGAGTCAGGGAAATTGTCTATATCTAATTATCCAGACAAATATTCTGGAATAACCTGGAATTCAGGTTAATCCCAAAATTGAACTCAAGAAAACCATACCGAAAATTTTTCAGATATCATGGAATTTTGAAATCATGGAATATATGTAAATGTATTTATCCGCACATATATTCAAGAAGAAACAGGAATACTGACATATATTCCCAATATATACGTCAGAAAAGTAATTCCAGTTCCCTGAAACCATGGACTTTTGGAATCCTGGAAAGTGTATAAATTCTTCCACAAATATATCCTAGAATAATCTGGAATTCAAATTTATATTCCAAAAACCACATCTCAAGAAAACCATTCCAGTTTTTTTCCAGCTACCATGGAATCTTGGAATCACAGAACGTATATAAAATAATTCATTCACACATATATCCTTGAATAAAGAGGAACACACATTTTCAAAATACATCTCAGAAAAACCATTCCAAGTTTTTCCAGACATCATGGAATCTTGAAATCATGGAATAGGAACACATTTCCAAAATACATCTCAGAAAAAACAATTCCAATTTTCTCCAGACTTCATGGAATCTTGAAATCATGGAAGAGGAACACATTTCCAAAATACATCTCAGAAAAACAATTCCAAATTTCTCCAGACATTATGGAATCTTGAAATCATGGAAGAGGAACACATTTCCAAAATACATCTCAGAAAAAACAATTCCAAATTTCTCCAGACATCATGGTCTTGAAATCATGGAAGAGGAACACATTTTCAAAATACATCTCAGAAAAACAATTCCAAATTTTTCCAGACATCATGGAATCTTGAAATCATGGAAGAGGAACACATTTCCAAAATGCATCTAAGAAAAAACAATTCCAAGTTTTTCCAGACATCATGGAATCTTGAAATCATGGAAGAGGAACACATTTTTAAAATACATCTCAGAAAAACAATTCCAAATTTTTCCAGACATCATGGAATCTTGAAATCATGGAACGTGTCAAAATCTCTTAACCACATATATAATCCTGGAATAAACTGAAAAAACAAACTTATATTCCCAAATATATCTCAGGAAAACCATTCAAATTTCTCCCAAACATCATGGAATCTTGAAATCATGCAATGAATATAAATCTATTCATCCACTGGAATAAAGAGTAATGCAAACTAAAATTCCTAAAATATATCTCAGGAAACCATTCCAGTTTTTCCAGGCATCATGGAATCATGGAATCATGGAATGTATCCATACACACACATTCTGAAAAAAACTGGAATCGACACCTATATTTCCAAAATATATTTCAGAAAAACCATTCCAAATTTATCCAGACATTATGGAATCTTGGAGTCATGGAACGTGTGTAAATCCATTTATCCACACATATATCCTGGAATATCATGGAATATACTACCCAGTGTATATCAAGCTTTCAGCAAAATTACCTGTCAACATTATTTCTTATTCTTCCTCTTAAAGCCCACAAAATACCAATGGAAATGTTGTCAGACAGAAGCGATCAATGGGCGACACTTTCTCATACAAGAATAGAAAAAGAAGGAGAAGAAGCGGAGGAAGTGGAAGGAGGAGAGGAGGTAAAGAAGGGAGAAGAGGAAGGGGAGGAAATGAGGAAAGGAGAAGAAGATGAGGGAGAGGAGAGTAAGAAGAGGAGGAGAGGAGGAAAATGGGTGAGGAAGACAGGGAGAAAACTGTGGAAGAGGAGAGGAGGAATAAGAAGAAGAAAAAGAAGCGGAGGAAGCGGAAGGAGAAGAGGATGAAATAAAGAAGGGAGAAGAGGAAGGGGAGGAAATTAAAAAAAAGGAGAGGAAAATGAGAAGGGGAGGAGAGTAAGAAGAGGAGAGGAGATGAGGAGGCGAGAAGGAAAATGAGTGAGGAAGAGAGGAAGAAGACTGAGAAAGAAGAAAGAAGGAAGAAGGAGGAAAATAGAGAGGTGGAGGAGAAGAGGTGGAGAGGAACGTGCATAAAACTATATATATGTGCATATATATCATGGAAGGAGGAGATGGAGGAGGAGAAGAAGAGCAAGGAGAAGGATGATAAAGAGGAGGAGAGTGAAAAAAAATATAAAAAGAAGGAAAAAGGAAGGTGTAAAGGAAGGATATATATATATATATATATATATATATATATATATATATATATATATATATATATATATATATATATATATATATATATATATATGAATCATTTTTACCCCGACCGGGACTCGAACCTAGGACTTATGATTACTAAGTCAAGGCGCTACCACTACACCACAGAAGGTAAAAGGAATCCAGCCTTATAGCTTAGTAATCATAAGTCCTAAGTTCGAGTCCCGGTCGGGGTAAAAAATGATTCATGTTTTCACATAGGTAATGTGCTTATCTGGTTATTTCATGGCCCGAATGAGATTGGGAATTGAATTAAATGCTAAAATGAAGCCACGAGTGAGGTTGGGGAATCTGTAATATGAACATAGTGGCTTTCAGTTAGAATGCGTTCATTCCTAAGTATAGCAGATATAAGCTATAAGGTTGGATTCCTTTTACCTTCTGTGGTGTAGTGGTAGCGCCTTGACTTAGTAATCATAAGTCCTAGGTTCGAGTCCCGGTCGGGGTAAAAAATGATTTATGTTTTCACATATGTAATGTGCTTATCTGATTATATATATATATATATATATATATATATATATATATATATATATATATATATATATATATATATATATATATATATATATATATATATATATATATATATATATATATATATATATATATATTTTAAATGAGTGTGACACCGGGAGAGGCAAAAACTGTCCTAATCAATAAAAGCCCGGGCATAAGAAAACACCAAGACAAAGGAAAAGAAAAAGGTTAAGGAAAAGGCAGAGAAGAGGAAATATCGCACAAAGGAACACGACAGACAGAAAAGCAGTTAAGTACAGAGGACCCAGAGATATGGAGGCCTAGGCCCTGAGATGGTGAAAGCTCCGCTTTTTGAAGGATGATAGGTCATAAGAATTAGGAAAGACAGAAGGAGGATGAGAGTTCCAGAGTCTGGAGGTAGATGGGAAGAAGCAGTCGCTGCACCGACCAATCCGCGAGCTACAAATCTCCACACAATACCTGTGAGATGAGGCCGTTTGGAGAGTGTTGCGGCCTCGGCAGTGGGGTAGGTATGCACCTGGCCAACTCATCAGAGCAGCAATGGAAGTAGTAGCAATAGAAAAGAGAAAGGGAAGATACCTTACGGCTAAAAGAGAGAGAATCCAGATTAGAAGTAAGAGAAGGATAATTAATGAGTCTGATTGCCTTAGTTTCAACCCTATCAAGGAGATAAGTATAAGAAGAAGCACCCCAGACGTGTGAGCAGTATTCAAAGCAGGGACGGAAAAGACCTTAATAAATTTTTAGTAACTGTAAAGAGGAAAAGTAATGACGGGAACGAAACAAAACCCCCAATATTTTGGATGAAGATTTAGAAATTTGGATTATGTGATTCCTCCAAGACAAGTTAGAGACTATATGGATTCTTAATATCTTGATAGAATTATTTTCGAAGACAATAGGGTTATCAGGAGGAGAAGAAGATAAAGAGATAGCCAGAAACTGAGTTTTGGAGGCAGTGAATTTAACTAAAGTTTGAGTGCCCCACTCAGATACCCTCTGCAAATTGGAGTAGAGAGCAGAAGAAAGAGTGATACAAGACTGATTACGAGTAGCAGGTGAAGGTTGTGAAGAAAAGGCAGAGAACAAGTGAAGGGTAGAATCACCAGTAAAGGCATGAAGAAGAGAGGAAGATGGGGATTGCAGAAGATCATTGATAAATAGCAGGAACAGAGTAGGTGAAAGAACAGAACCCTGTGGAACACCACTGGTAACTGAGAAAGGGCTAGATGTCGCACCATCAACAACTACAGATATAAAACGGTCAGAGAGAAAACTGGAAATCAGAGAACAGAAAGTAGGGGTAAAGTCATAAGCAGGGAGTTTGGCCAACAGAGCCTTGTGCCAGACTCTGTCAAAAGCCTTAGCTATATATATATATATATATATATATATATATATATATATATATATATATATATATATATATATATATATATATATATATATATATATATATGAAGAAGAAGAAGAAGAAGAAGAAGAAGAAGAAGAAGAAGAAGAAGAAGAAGAAGAAGAAGAAGAAAAGAACAGGGAGAGAGGGTAATTATTTTTTCTATTTTTTATATGGATCTAAAACATTAGATGGGGACATGTGCCAATGGGCACTCCCAAATCTTCTGAAGGTTCATTATTACACTCTTCCTCATAAAAATTTAATGTAACAATAAAATTGATTTATTTATGGTTTTAGCATATATGCTATGCACAAATAACAGTAATGTAATTATTGGTATTTGTTCATACCCTATGAGGAGGAGGAGAAAAGTAAAAAGATAAAAAAAGGAAGAGCAGGAAGCGGATAAGGGAAAAAACAGGAAGAAGGAGGAGGAGGAGGAGGAGGAGGAGGAGGAGGAGGAGGAGGAGGAGGAGAAAAGTAAAAAGATATAAAAGGAAGAGCAGGAAGTGGATAAGGGAAAAAACAGGAAGAAAGAGGAGGAGGAGGAAGAGGAGGAGGAGGAGGAGGAGGAGGAGGAGGAGGAGGAGGAGGACATACATAAAGGGCTTAGGGACTGACTATCTGTCACTGTCATTGTAAACATGACCTTATATAAGAAAAGGACCATGTTTAGGTTTCTTACTTTTTTGTTTTTATTTTTAAGGGTAGAGAAAGAGGGCGACCTAAAGTAATTGCTTTAGGTCCAGAAGCCATCTTTTGTCTGTCGTTAACTTCTCTTTTTTACATACAGGTTTTTGAAGAGTATTCTTTTTACGTGCAGACATACAGAACAGACACCTAATTGCCCTTCGCAGATACTGCAGCACGCATTTGGTGTACTCATTATTTCTTTTGACCTGTCAGGGGTTAAGTCACTTCCTTGGCAGGGATAAGAGAGATTGTCACTTTTAGCCTAGGAGCCAGACGGCCTCGAACTCTGGTCTCTTTATATGTCAGACTAGTCTTTGGCCATCAGGTCACTGGTAAAAAAAAAAATCTAAAAAGCTAAGTTTCCTTAAACAATTTCTCAGAGGCTATTTCTAAGCATCTTAATTTCCTCAGGTGGAAGAAGATTTCTCTGTAGAGATACCTTATTTTCATTGTAATAGCTTCACCAAGGAGATATCCAATTCCTTGAACTAAATCCTAGGTGATATCCAATGCTACATGCTCATTGTCTTATTCAAATGATTAGAAAATAATTCTTCCTCAATATCTGTGTTTCTATGATCTTTACCAAGTGATAATTTGCATCATACTTTCCCCTGAGGATGACCTTCACACCAAAATGACCTCTTCAAAAATCAGCATCTATTTGACCTCTATGAGAGCTTTTTTTCATGGTGACCTCACCTTTTACGTAACCATAACTTCAACTGAAAGATCAACTCCTTCCAAAGGGCTCTGGAAAGAGTTTTTGCTTCACCCTCAAGAGATCCAATTTTTTAGGCAAACTGTCCTTCAAATGACCTCCATTACATAACTCTTTTTTGCTCACGTAAGTACATACACCATGACTTCTTTTTGTGAATACTTCAGAGTCAGGTCATCCTTCATATGACCTCTGTGGATTCACTTTTATTCCAATAGATGCCATTGAGCATATAACCTTGTATTCTAAGTGAACATATCCAGGTCAGGTCATCTTCTGAGTGACCTAGGCCTTTATGATGCCATTTTCTTAAGCAAATCCAGTCTAACAAAATATTGTGATTAGATCGTCCTTCGAATGACGCAATCTTTAAAGAGGTTACCTCATTTCCAGTAACAGTATTCTAAATGAACATATCAGGGTCATGTCCTTTTGATACTTCATCACACGACCCTCAATTCAAATAATGTCTTCGACAATATGACCTCGTATTCAAAGTAAACACATCAAGGTCAAACCATCAAATGAATTACGTCACCTTTCAACAATTAACCCATAATATCATATAGTATCTAGCCTCGACAATCACTCAAACTATATACGGTCAGGCGTCCAGAAAGTGTCATTTTTCATAAAAAAAAAATCCTTTCCAGAGAAGTTAACGACATCGAGGAACCTCATCCTTAAACAGGAAGCTCAGGATAGCTTCCAGTATCTAGCTTCGAATATTCCTCATACGCAAAGAAGTCAGACGCCCTCCAAATGATATGTTTCACAATAGTCCCTCTCTGAGAAGTTGACAAAACCTTCGGAGAGCCTCCTCCAGTAACAAGAAATCAAAGAGAGCCTCCAGTATCTAGCCTCGACTGTTTTCCCATCACCAAGAGCCCTGGAGCCCTCCAACTTACATTTACCCAAAACATCTTCTCAGAGAAGTTGACCACCACCTCAAAGACCCTGACCTCTGATTGCTCAGCTCAATGATAAAACAGAACCCCAAATATAAAGACACTTCATCTTCAAACAAAGATATTCATCAACATTACAACCATCAATGATAACCACCAGGAAATTAAGTTGGATTGTCTGAGACTCCCATACATCACAACCCTTACTCTCATTAATTTATGAGTATGTACCCATATCTCCCGTCCATACACCCATACCAATTATACCCCCAGCCCCTCCCATAGAGCCCCCAACCCCACCAAATTAGCCCCCCAGGCCCTAAACCTCCCTTGACGACGCATATATCATTCCTGCCTTGCTTGATATATAGAGGGTCACGTGAGACGGAAAGTTCCTGATATCAGGATATAAATATAAATATATATATATATATATATATATATATATATATATATATATATATATATATATATATATATATATATATATGTAGTGATTTACTTAGCGAGAGTAAATTAAGAGAAATATATTATTTTATATCAGCTCTCTATTCTCTTCTTCTTCTTTTTCTTCTTCTTCTTCTTCTTCTTCTTCTTCTTCTTCTTCTTCTTCTTCTTCTTCTTCTTCTTCTTCTTCTTCTTCTACTACTACTACTACTACTACTACTACTACTACTACTACTACTACTACTACTACTACTACTACTACTACTACTACTACTACTACTACTACTACTACTACTACTACTACTACTACTACTACTACTACTACTACTACTTGAAAGATATAAGAAAACGGTTCAATTCTTGCTCGAAAAAAAGATATATGTATGACAACACATCTTTGGACTTATTTGATTAAATACTTAGGGAATCCCTTTACATTTCTAAAGTATTAAAAGCTGAATGAGGAACTCATAAAAAAAATAACTGAACAGCAGTCAGAAATTCCTTTCCAAAACCTTTAAAAATGACTAACGCTGCTGGCAACTTATTCGATCTAAGTTGAGGCAGTTCTTTCAATTTATTTTCTTTTTTAATGTAGTAGTAGTGAGGACATCCTTATTTCGCAGTCATATAATTTTATAACTGATTAATGATACAGGTGACCTATGCTGAGGAGTTAGCCCAAATATCTTGAAATATAGATGTGGAAGTAGTAGTAGTAGTAGTAGTAGTAGTAGTAGTAGTAGTAGTAGTAGTAGTAGTAGTAGTAGTAGTACTAAAAGAAACATAATTTTGTACCAATCTAATCTCGATATAAATGGATCCTAAAGTTGTAATTATTAATATATTCCGTTTAATTTCTCCTTGATATGCTTGTATGAGTAAATAAACCCTTGAAGAATTGAAATAAATTCAATTATAATACGAAAGCAAATCTAAGTATAATAATAATAATAAAAGAAACCGCACATATTATATCAGGAAAAAGTCAAAGATAAAAAAAATACATAGAGTGCAGCATATAGAATTATAAGAAAACCTTTAAACACATCTTGAATAAAGAATATAAAATCTTGAGAAAAACACAAATAAAATAAGCAAAGAAATGGAATAATATTTAAACATAATGAAACACAAACCTAAGAAATACTGCTAAAAGGAAAATTAGGCAAACTAACAGAGGTAAGGAAGAAAATAAAACACAACTAGAGTAATAAAAATGTTAGTAAAAATAAAAACAAACTCACTATTTGCAAATATAGTTTTACACACACATAAACACTCTCCCGCAGTTAATGAAAAAAAAAATCAGACTTTCTGATAAAACAAATACATAAAATAAATGGAAAAGCAGAAACAAAGAGAATGGCAAACAATAAAACGTATTAAATAATTAACAACAAAGAAAATTAAACAAAGGGCAACACCTGTGGTGAAGCAAATCAAGGGCAAACCGTTTACAAAACACCCAAACACATATATACAGGCGGGACAGATGTGAAAATAGAGACAAACATGACCATAAACATATTTTGAAAAAATAAAACACAAAATTACATGTGCAACAAGACAGAACTGAATGGAAATGCAATCAAACACAACCGCAGAAACACAAAAGATTTTGAATGTGTCGAAAATAAGAAAAAATATATATATTCGAGGGCGGAATTATTGCAGGTAAACAAATGCACTGACAGTAACGCAAAACAAATTCTTTGTAAGAGAGAGAGAGAGAGAGAGAGAGAGAGAGAGAGAGAGAGAGAGAGAGAGAGAGAGAGAGAGAGAGAGAGAGAGAGAGAGAGAGAGAGAGAGAGAGAGAGAGAGAGAGAGAGAGAGAGAGAGAGAGAGAGAGAGAGAGAGAGAGAGAGAGAGAGAGAGAGAGAGAGAGAGAGAGAGAGAGAGAGAGAGAGAGAGAGAGAGAGAGAGAGAGAGAGAGAGAGAGAGAGAGAGAGAGAGCATAACAAGTCTAGAATTTAGCACGAGGGTTTGCCCCTCTCTATTCATCTCTTACTTCCTTAAATTTCGTGCTTATCCCCCCAATCCTTCCCATCCTTTATCCCCCTCTCCTCAGTGATGACACCCTGAATAGGGCTAAGAGAGTTCACTCGATGCCGTCACTATTCTTCCCCCACCTATCCTATCCTATCCTAAGAAGAAGTCTAGAATTATGCATAAACATAATCAAAGGAAATATTCAAATGCATAAAATAAAAAAAATCACAAGTTAAAGGTGAGGAATAATTATATGAATATAATTATATGTAACTGTAACTTAACACATCCACATTAAAGAAAATTCGATAGTTAACACACATTCATACAAACACACTCACTAACAAGGGAAGGGTGCGCACCAAGAAAAGGGAACAATGGAAATTTCGTCAAAGAAATATTTGTGGCAAAAGTGGATAATAATTACAAGTTAGGGAAGCAAGGCCAGACATTGGAAAACACGCTATCCAATCTGACTCCGGCAATGCGGCGCCAATGTAGTCCATTTCTTCTTCTTCCTCCTCCTCCTCTTCCTCTTCCACTTTCTCCCTCTTCTTTTTTTCCTTCTTCTTTTATTTCTTCAACGTCGACGTGTCCTTCTTCTTCAGTGTCTCCGAGTTCTTCTTCTTCTCCTCATTCTTGTTCTTCAATGCATCCGTCTTCTTCTTCTTCTTCTTCTTCTTCTTCTTCTTCTTCTTCTTCTTCTTCTTCTTCTTCTTCTTCTTCTTCTCTTTTATCTCCTTCTTCAATGCCTCCTGGTTCTTTTTCTTCTTCACATTTTTTATTTCCATCTTTCAAGTGACTAAATCTTCACGTTTATACTCTCTCTCTCTCTCTCTCTCTCTCTCTCTCTCTCTCTCTCTCTCCTCTCTCTCTCTCTCTCTCTCTCTCTCTCTCTCTCTCTCTCTCTCTCTCTCACACACACACACACACACACACACACACACACACACACACACACACACACACACACACACACAAACCTGCGAACTCTACTCTCTATATTCTCATGCAGGGCCTTGAGGAGATATTTCCTCACCAAAATTAGCACAAATCCTTGAATATATGAGGAAAACAAGTTCATAACTTTCTCTCAAATACACATCCAGAGACAATGGCAGGGATTATAAATAAATAAATGTATGAATAAATAAATAATTAAATAAACAAAAAATAAAAATAAATTACTTAACAACAAAGCAATTACTATACTCTTAACTTACAAAGAGGGGTACGAAGAGATAATTCCTTTTGTAGAATTTAGGAAAACTGCGTGCAACTGAAGGAGATTGTTCTATCTATCTATCTATCTATCTATCGATCTACCTATCCATCTATCTATCTATCTATCTATCTATCTATCTATTTTTTTCTCTTTCTCCGTTAAAATGTGAACATGTTATCGAAATTTATGATGCCTTAATTTTATTTTATAATTTGAAATAAATGCAGTAGCTTAAAGGATCTAATTACAAAAGCAAGTTCCTGGAATTTTCTATGACATAAATTAGACAGTTACTTCCGGGAGCTTTACCATGAACAAAGCAAACTGGACGATGGCTTGACTTTCCAAAAGCACTTTCTCACTTCTAGTCTCCTTCTACGACATGTAACATAATGCAAAGCTAGTATTTTTTGTTTTGTCAATCCTATGCTCTCTCTCTCTCTCTCTCTCTCTCTCTCTCTCTCTCTCTCTCTCTCTCTCTCTCTCTCTCTCTCTCTCTCTTTATATATATATATATATATATATATATATATATATATATATATATATATATATATATATATATATATATATATATTATATATATAGATATTAAGGAAACCCATCAATCAAACAATACAAAGACAAACTGTACTTACTTAACTAAGAGAAGTGCTCAACACACACACACACACACACACACACACACACACACACACACACACACACACACACACACACACATACACACACACACACACACACACACACACACACACACACAAATGCAATAACAAATACCCTGTAAACATATAAGCTAATACAACATGTCTCAGCATTTGAGCGGTTCATTTCAAGTTGTTAACAGAGGAAGCTTATCACAAACCGCTGTCCAATTGGGGATATATACATATGACATAATCACTGGAGTACGACATATCCTGACCGAAGCCATGAGGCACCTGCTGTCCGATAACAGACAATGCTGCCAATTCTACCCCCTGCCCCACTAACACAATTTCCATCGAATAATATGATAATGTATTATTTACTAATTGAATTTCTGTTATTCCTGTGTCTCTCGTGCTCTCCTATTTTCGCTTCGTATAATAGCCATTGTATGAATGGAATAAATGTATGTTTGTTTGTTTGTCATGCAGTAAAACAAACACATAAAAAATTTAATAAGAGTAAAAAGAGCGGTAATTAAGTCCTTCATAATAACACAGTATATGTGTGTGAGTGTGTGTGTATTAACAAACAAACATTCACAGACCCCTTTATATGTACACACTCCTGTAACTAAATAAGAAGAAAGAGGAAATATATCACTTAAGAGTCCAGTTTATTGCTGCTGTCATTTCACAGAACACACAAGTGTTATTTTCATTACTGAAGTCAGTGTCAAAGCAACTAGGCAACAGAGTTATATATTTCTCCGTCTATTTCAATGTATCATTAACTCTTTATTTGCTAAGTATCATTGTCATGTACTTAAGTACGCGTATGTATACTTGGG
>JAXCGZ010013748.1:15000-58435 GCA_037179515.1 Halocaridina rubra | reverse complement strand
ATTAAAATAAATAAACCAACAGCCGTACAAACAATGATGAGCCCTTAATAATAATAATAATAATAATAGTAATAACAATAATAATAATAATAATAACAATAATAATAATAATGATAATAATCTCCACAATCATCATCAAAGGAAAATTATTGTCGCCAATAATAATAATAATATCTAAGAAGAATTTTTGGAATAGACATAATGAAAGTAATGCAGAGGTATATTAAACCCCAGCAAAGAATTGGATATTCATTACACATCTTTTATAATCCCTTCACATCTGACAGGTCATTACACTCTCTATCTCTGTTTCTCTTTACAGCCTGATAAAGGCTGTTTTATTTTATCATTTTTTGGCCCGTCCTGGTGTCACAATCATCTATAATATATATATATATATATATATATATATATATATATATATATATATATATATATATATATATATATATATATATATATATATATATATATATATAATTTATTTCTTTTTTTTGCCACAAAAAATCCGCGATGCACTGAATTCGCGATAGGTGAACCGCGATATAGCGAGGGGTTACTATATGTGTGGGTATATATATATATATATATATATATATATATATATATATATATATATATATATATATATATATATATATATATATATATATATATATATAGTGTTCACCCCTTTATCATGGTAGTTCGGTTCCGGGACCCGGCGTGAACCAGGAAAACCGCGGAGTAGGATCAGCCTATATGTACATAGATATTTTATTTTTATGTTTACACTGTATAAACCCTCCCTGTACTGTTAAAAAACACCCTTTACATTATAAATAACAGCAAGCAACGTAAATTTTTATGAAAGTGATAGGAAAACTTACCGTGAATGAGGTGATGACATGACATACATAGGTACAGTATTTTACAATAATTTTTACGTTTACGCAAAATAGCAGCCAACATCCACAAACTTTTTTCCTTCTTTCAACATATGTAAGAGTTTCACTTTATCTACAATGGTTAACATTTTCCTTTGCCGCTTAGGCTCACTACAAGAAGCCTTAGAAGATGAAGGATGCTTGGGAGGCATTGCAAAGGTTAAAATACGCGAGTAAAAAAATCACAAGCAAAACATATCAATAATGATAAGCACAACGTGAATGGCGCACACGAGTGAGGCGAGACAATGGAAGATGGTGGAAGCCTTTGTCCGAAACGCTGATAGCGGTATCGTATTTTACATGTTGCAATACTGTTAGTATTTATGTTTTTTACTGTTTTATTATTCTTAGGCTAAGAAATACGTCTTTTTAATCAATAAAATCATGAAACTACTGGAAATATAAATATATATTCTAACTCACGTAGCTGCGACCCCAATACATTGTATGCTATCGAACACATGCAAAACGTTTAATAAGCACAACGTGAACGGCGCACACGTGAGTTAGACTGAACGAGTCTTGTCCGAAACGCTGATAGCGGTATCGTATTTTACATGTTGCAATACTGTTAGTATTTATGTTTTTTACTGTTTTATTATTCTTAGGCTAATAAATACGTTTTTTTATCAATAAAATCATGAAACTACTGGAAATATAAATATATATGCTAGCTCACTTAGCTGCAACCCCAATACATTGTACGCTATCGAACACTATTTCGCATGATGCAATACTGTGAGTTATACTGTACGTACGTACATCATTCAGTTATTAGTACAATGCATATTAATTTAAAATTCATTTACTTATTTGATGATTGTACAAAATCTATTGTATTTATTCATTGTAATTTGGACCAAATGTTCCTTTTGTAAAGATTATACTGTACTTTTCAAAAGAGGTGGTCAATAAACGTATCTATCTATCTATCTATCTAAATTTATGTTTTTTTTACTATTTTTTACTGTTTTATTATTCGTAGGCTGGGAAATAAATTTTTTTTATCAGTTAGATAATGAAATGTTTTTTCAATAAAAAAATGAAAATACTGAGAATTCTTTGTTTTAATATTTTTGCATATACACATAAAATAAAATAATAATTTACCCCCCCCAAAAAACCGCGATACAGTGAGAACGCAAACCATGAAACGCGAATAACCGGGGGAACACTGTATATATATATATATATATATATATATATATATATATATATATATATATATATATATATATATATATATATATATATATATATATATATATATATATATATATACTGTATACTTACTCTCTCTTGCATAATATCCCGTTTTTCAGTTCTTCAGTATTTGTCTCATCCATTTTTTTTTTCCTCAATTTGTTTGTATAAGGTGCATCAACTGTCGATTTTGACAAACTGATGCTTGTCTTCTTGGCGTTTTTGATGTTAGAAGTTCTAAATGATTCCACAGGACCCACGGGACTTGTGCTCTGGTGCGATGTCTCTGGTAATAAGACAGGCTTTGCTGTATTTGGCTGAGCTAATGGGAAGTTTTTCCCATGAATTAATTTTGCATTTGCTGCTTTCTCTTGCACGATACGATTCTTTCTTGGCTTTGTTGGATGTTTTACAAACTCCACCGATGAATCGGCAGTTGCAGGTACGAAAACCTGACCTGTGAAAATAGATCGCAAAGTTATAAAAGAATTAAAAAGTAGCCTGAAATACTATAAGAGAATCAAGCAGTGTTTGTAAGAGATTTTATGGACTTTACTGAAGACTTAGCAATTGTAAGTACAATAGCTAGACCTGGAATAGATACAGCAAAACAATAAAAGAAAAAAAGTTGCCTAAAACTATTATAAAAACATGTAATGTATACTATAATACCTAGGAATTAATACACTAATAAACATCAAAAAGTATCACGGACATATAGTGCATATACTTATACTGTATGTATACATATGGCCTCATTCCCCCTTGTAAGGGGGGTGGCAGAGCCAAGGAATGCGCATTCATCATGATCCACACATACCTTAACCACTCCTCTTAGCTCCTTGGGGATAAAGGGTTGCCACATTCCCCCCCTTCCACCCTGCTTGAGTGTCCAAACTAACACTCTCTTATCCAACAGCTTCCTTTCAACACCCGTTCCTTGCCTGACATCCCCATTTCTTACTCTATCTATGCTAGATACACCAATCCATGTAGTAGATTGGTCAATGGCACTAACCACCCATTGTGATACTACAGCTGAAGGGTCTTGTGGACTAAATAAGACTGTCCAGGTCAGTTCGAAGCTATGTATTCCTTCAGTTACGGTTCTCTTTCTATGCCTACATCAACATCGAATATTCTTGGATATTCATTACACATTCTTATTATCCCTTCATATCTGACAAGTCACAATACTCCCTATCTCTGTTTCTCTCTCTGTTTTCTTCGTGCCCAGGCCTGATGTGGGAAGATTTTATTCTTTTCTTTTTTTGGGGGGCCCGTCCTGGTGTCACAAAAAAAAAAAATATATATATATATATCATACTCCTCAAACATCTCATCTCCAATACATTCAACTTGTTCCTTTCATCCTCTCTTGCATTCCAAGTATATGCTACATACAATGCTATCGGCACAATCAAACCTCATTTATCCTTCTCTTTGAATTCATTCCCAAATATCTATTTCTCATTACACTTTCAACTCACCTAGACATTTGCTTGCTTCCTTCACTCTTTGACTTACCTATACATCCACTCATTCACTCCTTTATACAAGTGACCCCAAATACTTTAAACTCTCAACTTATTCAAGAAACTCCCCATTCACTCCTACATTCAATCCCAACATTAACACTCCTTGTGCATCTTTTGACTGTAATTCACTTGCAACTTCCTTCTTTCACACACCCTAACAAACTCAGTCACCAAATTATTTAATTCATTCTCAAAGTCAGCCACCAGTACAGTATCATCCGCAAATAGCAACTGCTTTAATTTCCACAACCTTCCATCCTCACCCGCTAGTTCCAAGCCTCTGTCTAATACTCTTTTATTTACTACCCTTACCACTCCATCCATATACACATTAAACAACCATGGCGACATGACACAACCTTGACATAACCCTACACTCACCTCAAATCAATCACTCATACCATTCCCAACTCTCACACATGCTCTACTATTCATGTAAAAACCCTTCACCGCATTCTACAAATTTCCACTTATTCCACAGTCGCAACACATTCCACAACCCCTCTCAATCTACCCTCATAAGCTTTCTCTAAGTCCATAAAAGCCCAAAATGTGTCCCTACCTTTCTACAAGAACTTGTAACACACCTGTCTTCCCACAAACACATGATCCACACATCCTTTTGCTCTCCTGAACCCACACTGTTCTTCCCCAGTCACTATCTCAGTATTTCCTAATTCTCTCGATTGACACTCTCCCATATACCTTACCAAGTACACTCAACACACTAACTCCTCTAAAACTACTACACTCATGCTTATCTCCTTTCCCTTTGTACATATAATGGAAAGTAATAAAATATAAAATTCAAAAACATAAGCTGCATTAATGATGCACCAATACATCTACTTATGCATTAATTTTTAATCACTGCCCTAAGCATAAAAGGATGCTGATCTGCAGAGAGCTTTAAAAGACCCCAACTATAAAAACTACTACATGAAATAAATGACATGACTGCAGTCTCTCTATTTATTTGTTTTAAATAAAACGATGATATTCAGCTCACCATCAGTAAGGTTTTATTTATTTTTTTTTTTTTTTCACCAATACTACTCTCTATAAGGGTAGTACAGTGTTCTTCCGGTTATTCGCGTTTCTTAGTTTGCGTTCTCACTGTATCGCGTTTTTTGGGGAGGCCATTTTTTATTTTTTTTTTTAAAGATTATTGTGACACCAGGATGGGCCAAAAATGATAAAATAAAACAGACTTTATCAGGTTGTAAAGAGAAACAGAGATGGAGAGTGTAATGACCTGTCAGATGTGAAGGGATTATAAAAGATGTGTAATGAATATCCAGCTCTCTGCTGGGTTTTAATATACCTCTGCATTACTTTCATGATGTCTATTCCAATAATTCTGCTTAGATCTTGTTATTATCATTATTATTATTATTATTATTATTATTATTATTATTATCATTATTATCATTGGCAACAATAATTTTCCTTTGATGATGATTGTGGAGATTATTATCATCATCATCATTATTATTATTATTAAGGGCTCATCATTGTTTGTGCATCTGTTGGTTTATTTACTTTTAATAACCGTGTAAAGTGCCCCTCCCTAGTTGGCTGGGACAAAGAGAGTGTGGGGGGTTGGGTAGAATAGAATGTTAGAGAGAGAGAGAGAGTCAAAGTCAAAGTCAAAAACTTTATTCCATCAAAAATGGCTATTACATGATAATTAATCTAATTACAAATTGCAATGTAAAATGTCAAAATAAAACTAATGAAATTTGCAAAGCACAAAATCACAAAATTTACACATGATAATTAATCTAATTACAAATTACAATGTAAAATGTCAAAATAAAACAAATGAAATTTGCAAAGCACAAAATCAAAAAATTTACACATTAAAATATGCATACGTACACTTCGTCTACCCAATGGGAGGATAATAATGAGACTAAAATCACTTATTAAGTAGGTGATTTAAAAGACGAGATTTAAGTGAGGGTAATGTTTGGCAGCTTCTTAAGTTTGCGGGTAAAGAGTTCCAAAGTCTCGGGCCTATTACATTTAAGGCTCTTGCCCCAATATCAGTGGAAGTTCTGGGCACGTAAAAAGAATTCTGATATCTGGTGTTGACGTTATTGATACGCACTTGATTAACTGTTGGCAATGAGAAGAGCCATTCCGGTAATATTCCATGATTTATTTTAAAAACTAAAAGACAGATATTATATATGAACTTCATGTCCATCCTTAGCCAACCCAATCTCTCAAAGAGGGGAGTCACGTGATCATGTTTATGCACCCCCCCTATGGCAACTCTTGCAGCAAAATTCTGGAGCCTTTTCACTCGTAACATCTGGGTCTTAGTCGTGGAACCCCAAACACTTAGACAGTAGTTGAGAATACTTAAAATCAATGTTTGTACTACAATTACCCTACAATCAGGCTCGAATCTTTCATAGACTCTGTTCAAGTAAATAAGGGTCCCGTTCACTTTTTTATGTAGTTCATCGATATGAAAATTAAATGTCATGGTACTGTCCATAATAACTCCTAGATTTTTAACCTTATTAGATGGGAAGAGTGAAACATTGTTGAAATTTATACTGATGTTCTCAGGAATGCGGGACAGGTATTGATTTGATCCAAAAATAACGAATTTAGTTTTATTTTCGTTCAGTAAAAGACCATTACTGTTAAAATAACTTTTGGCACAGTTTAATATATCTTCAGCCCTTTTTAAGATTTCAGGAATTCTATCAATGTCACCAGTAAGCATAATCTGGGTGTCATCAGCATACATAACAAGTAGGCAATCTCTTATAAATTGAGGTAAATCATTAACATATATTAAGAAAAGCAGAGGACCCAAAATTGAACCCTGAGGAACGCCAAAACTGATATCTAAAGAAGAAGAGAGAGTCGAGCCCATTCGAACTGATTGAATTCGATCTTTCAGATAATTTTCGAACCAAAATGAGTCAACATGAACTTTGGAAAGTTTTCTCATTAGAATTTGATGGTGTACACTGTCAAATGCTTTAGACAAATCTAACAATAATAAAAGTGATATTTTCTTATTTTCAATATTACTATAAATTTTATCAGTAATTTTAAGTAGGGCCGTCTCGGTCGAAAGTTTAGGCCGAAAACCGTGTTGTTCTTCACATAATAGACAATTTGATTCAAGGAAATTTATTAACTGGGTGGCAACTACCTTCTCAAGTATTTTAGACAGAATGCTGAGAAGAGAGATTGGCCTATAATTTTCAACATTATTAGTATCTCCACTCTTAAAAACGGGGATGATATAGGGATGCTTCCAGAGGTTAGGATAACTGCCTGTAACAATGGATGTATTTACAATGACTAAAATGAAAAATACTGTAACTGGCAATGAGTCAATTAGGAAGCGAAGTTGTATCCCATCGGAACCACAAGAGTTTGTTGGTTTGAGGTTCTTTATGATAAGAATAAGTGTGACTAAATCGATTGGGTGCGGTCTAAAATTATTGATAATACTTCTTTCAGCTGGAGGCTGGCAATTATGTGGTTGATTAATAATCAAGTCATTATTATCTTGGGACTTTTCATATGTGGACTTACCTATTTCAGCAAAATACTTATTAAAATCATTCACTCGCTTTTCCACATTATCACTGAGAAGGTCAGAATTTTCTAAGATTTCCTTATTTGCAGGAATTATTCTTTTTATAACATTCCAAGTTCCTTTGATATTTCCCTTATACTTGGAAAATTCTTCCCTGAAATGATTTTTCTTCTTTTCGGACAACATTGTTTTAGTAAGGTTTCTTTCTCTTCTATAGGCTCTTTCCATCTCGGAGTTTTGTCTATCAGATTTAAATTGCCTTAGGAGGTCATCTCTCTTTTTCATTTGCTCTTTTAACTGAGAGTCAATCCACGGGGCAGGAGGGCGTGTCATGACTTTGGTTGTAAGAGGGGCACATTCATTTAAACATCTCGTAAAAACATCAGTAAAAGTAGAAACTTGATAATTTACACAATCTGTAGTTAGTATTGAATTTAAAATGTTGTATTCATTAAGAAGAGTGTCGCAGAAACAATTTTGAGAATAATTCTCAAGAGATCGGAAAGTTTTAACAATTGGCGGTCTCTTTTCCTTCCTGACATTAACTGTAGCTATTAGAAGCTCGTGGTCTCCTACAGGACAAGGTAAGACATCGTGGTGAACTATAAAACTAGGTGTATTGGTAATTATAAGATCAATTAGGCTGGAGGAATTAGCGGTGGTACGGGTTGCTTTATTCACAAGCTGATTTAAGTGGAGGGATTGAATTAATTTCCCCATTTTATTATTAGGAAGAAGAGAGAGAGAGAGAGAGAGAGAGAGAGAGAGAGAGAGAGAGAGAGAGAGAGAGAGAGAGAGAGAGAGAGAGAGAGAGAGAGAGAGAGAGAGAGAGAGAGAGAGAGAGAGAGAGAGAGAGAGAGAGAGAGAGAGAGAGAGAGAGAGAGAGAGAGAGAGAGAGAGAGAGAGAGGAGAGAGAGAGAGAGGAGAGAGAGAGAGAGAGAGAAGAGAGAGAGAGAGAGAGAGAGAGAGAGAGAGAGAGAGAGAGAATCTTTAAGTAACTCTTGTTCATTCAACCAAAAACTATATTATTTATAGTAAAAATAATAGTTTAATTACGAATTCGTAATAATAATGATGATAATAAAAATAATAATAATAATAATAATAATAATACTAATAATCTCCCCAATCATCATCAAAGGAAAATTATTGTTTCCAATAATAATAATAATAATAAGATCTAAGGAGAATTTTTAGAATAGATATCATGAAAGTAATGCAGAGGTATAGTAAACCCAGCAGAGAGCTGGATATTCATTACACATCTTTTATAATCCCTTCACATCTGACAGGTCATTACACTCTCCATCTCTGTTTCTCTTTACAGCCTGATAAAGCGGTTTTCCAGGTTCGCGCCGGGTCCCGGAACCGAACTACCGCGATAAGGGGGGGAACACTGTACACACAGATAGATCGGAATTGGATAATAAAGGCTGGATGCCCCACTGTGGCTCAATCACAGGTATCTTACTTCTAAAGTCGAGAGGACTAACCACTACGCTGCTAAATCCAATCTCTCTCAATAAAATTAATTCAACAAAATTTCATCCATACATCCATGATCCCGGCAGTAAGGAGGAAAGACTTCTATGCTTGTACTCCCAGTGTCTAGATAACAACTACCAATAAAGAGGCAGAGAAGGGGAGGATGGACAAGTAATGTTGGTGCCCTTTTACTGCAATACTTCTCCAGCAGTTGTAGACCTCATGCTTAGCATAACAAGATACAGCATCATGGATACTAAGTGTTAATGTCAAAGAGTACAGTTGTCTCCCATCTTACACAGTTTTAAAAACTGCGGTTCTGAGTATACATGGTTGGAATATTTAAAAAAATAAAATTCATAATATTTTTACTCAAAAAATACATAACTACAGTTCTGTTTTTACATAAACTTAACTTGTATTTAGCAAAGTTTAAGTACAGTAGAGTAATGTAGGCATAAATCAAAGTATTCAAAGACCCTAGAGCACATTGGGGTTACTCCTCTTTAGAAGATCTGCGTATGTTAGGTTACATTAGGTTACTTCCCTTCTAAACACGAATCACCTACATCAGTCTGGGTTTACTCTCTTTTTAGAAAAAAACTGGATAAAAAGCACTCTTTACTTACAGTAATCGATTTTTCTTTCCAAGTGTAAGTCGATAAATAAAATGGAGCTAAAGGCGTGCATGGAAACAGGGAGGGGTATGTGAAAGGCTCTTCCTAATTCTATAAGGATTGTCTTCGTGCTCTTGGGGAACACAGGGCTCATGAATGCGAGCAAGCAAGATTTGGCTTCCTCTTTGTCTGCTCTTGATAAGCCTCCCCATATCAGTCTTTGGATCATGATTCCCTGCCAGTGCAACTCTTCAGAGGGATCTGTAAAGAATATATATATTTTTTCCATATGCTTCATGGTAATGAATATAATAAAAAATAAATAATAATAATAATGAATATAACAAAGCAATGCAATTACACATTCATATACAGACACTAATCAGCTTACGAACGAGTTATATTCCAGTCTCTTCATAAGTAGATTTGTTTGTAAGTTGTATTTATAGGTTTAAAAAATGTAGTGTACAGTACATAGATATGCAGTAATGTACAGTATATAGATATGCAGTAATGTACAGTACTAAGGCTAAAGACACTTAGCTACTACATAAAACAATAAAGTATACAGTAATAATGAATATTAATATTGTAATACTAATATTATCAGAGCAAGGGAAGTGGAAATCCCCTTCTCTGTATAATCTTCCCTCTAAAATTCAAGGTACAGTAATCTGCTTTGACTCAGCCTTTGGTTCTTGCATATGGATGGAACAATAATAATGTAATAATACAGTACAGTACAGTTATACATGCATTGACACATGGGTAGTTAATGGGTAAGTTTCGGTTCGTATCTGTGAATGCTTAAAACTCGGTTGTTTATAAGTAGGGGAGCTTTTGTATTTCCAAATATTTCACCTCCTAGTTTCAGGATTTGAACCTTGGACTTGTAGAACAGGAGTCCATGGCTTATTGAGCTGAGCTATGGAAGTGTTAAAAGGGAGAGAAGTGGAACTTCTACTGAAGTTACTCAGATTTTTACTGAAGGCACTACTGTGCCTAATTTACTATGTTTTTACCTCTTTCTCCCCAATGACCAGTTCTATAAGTACCAGGTTCGATCACAATAGAAGGAAGATTATATGACAACAACAATAATAATAATAATACAGGGCACCATAATAACGTGAACTACAATATAAGTTTGCTCACCATAACACCAAAAGGTATACAAGTGGTCCTCGGTTTACAATGTCCTCAACTTACGATATGTTGTCATTATGTGTTGTAAATAAAAACTTTGCATGCTGAACAGTTGGTATGCATGGCGGACGAATACGTGTCAAGCAGCATTGCTGTATATGTATATACTGTATTACATTAATGGTTTTATATACATATTTGTTTATGTATTTGGTTATTTGAAGGAATTAGATTAAATTTATTTACAAAATTACCAAATACATAGTTATAAATACAATCTTCATGCGGAACACTTTGTTGAGCACGGGGGACGGAATATGTCGTTACGCGGCATTGTTGTATATGTACATATTAAGATAATGGCTCAACTTAATTGTTTATGTACTTGGTTAATTGAAGGAATTAGATTGAATTTATTAACAAAATTATCAAGTACATTGTCGTAAATTTGATCTTCAAGCCTAACAGTTTGTTGAGTGTGGTGATAAAGTATGTTTTCACACGGCATTAGACTGGGAAGAGAAAGAAGCGTCGTCCAGTTCCCTTTCATACGCATTATTGTCCTCACCCTCATCCACCCTTAGATTTGTTTTGCTTGTTATTGAAATGTACTATGCCTCCCAAGCATATTGGTGATTCTTCAGATGGCAGTGCTTTGAAGAAAAGGAAAGCCATCACCATGGAAATTAAAATAGATATAGTAAAACACTCAGAAAAGGGAGAAACTACTACCAACATTGGCTGCTCACTGGAGTTAAGCTGTTCTACCAAGGTGACGATTATTAAGGATAAAGATTGCATCCTTGTATAAGTGAGAGGTTCTGCTCCTATGGAGTCCACTGTAATTACTAAGCAGCATAGTGGATTAATAATTGATATGGAGAGGTAATTTGTACTTTGGATGGATGACCAGTAACGACGACATATTCCAGTGAGCCTCCTGTTGATTCAAGAGAGAGAGAAAAGGCTGTTTAATGCCATAATAATGGAAAAGGGGGAAGGGAATGAAAGTGAAGAGTTTGTGGCCAGTAGGGTTTAATGCTCATACTAATTTGTATAACCTTAAGGTACAAGGTGAAGCTGCTAGTGGTGATGAGAAAGCAGCAAGTGATTTTCTTCGTGTGTTGGATGAGATAATTATGGAGGGAGGCTACCGTGCAGAAAAACGGTTTAATGTGGATGAGTACGGCTTGTTTTGGAAGCGTAAGCTTAATCGTACATACATAGCCAAGGAGGAGAACACAGCACCAGGCCATAAAGTCAGCAATGAGAGACTGGTTTTGCTCTTGGGGGCTAATGCTGCTAGAGACTTCAAGCTATAGCACTTGTTGATTTACTTGGCAGTAAATCCAAGGGCACTCAAGGGCATTAGGAAAGGTCAACTGCCAATTATCTGGAATTTCAACAAGAAGGCTTGCATAACCCTTCATATTTTCAAGGACTGATTCAGCAATCAGTTTGTGACTGAAGTGGAGAGGTACTGTGCTGCCAAGGGTCTGCCCTTTGAGGTGTGGCTGGCGCTGGATAATATCCCTGGTCACCATGCCCAATTGGATGATTTTCATCCTAATTTCAAAGTGGTTTACCTTCCACCTAATAACACTGCCCTGTTCCAGCCAATGGATCAGGGGGTCGTTGCCTCGTTCAAGACCTACTACCCTTAGGACACTCGCAATGGCTCTCAGGGAAACTGTGAAGAACAAGATCTTGACTCTCAAGGAGTTTGGGAAGTCTTACAATATTCTTCAAGCTGTCAAGAATATTGCTGATTCTTGAGAGGAAGTTAAGCAGACGAATTTGAATGGGTTATGGAAGAAACTGTGTCCCCAGTGTGTGAATGACTTACACCTGTTTGAGGACACAGTTGAGGCCGACACCAAAAACATTGTTTCCCTGAGTAAGGAACTTTACTTGGAGGTTGGGGCTATTGACATAACAGAGCTGGAGGAATCTCATGGAGAGGATTTATCTGCTGAGGAGCACATTCAATTGGAGAAGTAGTTGACTGAAGAGGAGGAAGAAATACCAAGACCAGAACATAAGAGATTTACAAGCAAGGGTATGGAAGAAGGATTTGCCCTGATAAAGGAAAAGTTGGCAAATTTTGAGGCTGAGGACACCAACACTTTATAGTACATTAAGGTCGCCAGAGGGGTCATGGATTCCCTACGGTGATACAGGGAAATTTGGAAGAAAATAACATCCTTCCAGACTTGCCTCGACTGTTTCTTCATGAAGGTAGAGCCCCAAGCAACAAATCCTGTACCTCCTGTCTCTACAGACTCACCTACCCCAATATCTTCAGCATCTGCTGCAGGATTTCCTGCCTCTCCATACTCACCTGCCTCAGTATCTCCAGTATCTGCTGCAGGATCTCTTGCCTCTGAAGATTCACCTGCTCCAGTCTCTTCAACACCTGGCTCTCCAGCTTCCTTCTCCCAATAACCTGACTCTCACTCTCTTGCCATGCACCTTCCAATGTGCAAGCCAACCACAGGAGTAAAGGTAGCCAATACTGCTTGTACTGTTTTTATGTCTTAGATTATGAGCTTTACAACTGTGTTAGCATAGGTGGGTGACCTAGGTTCATATTCAAGTACGTTCTGACTTACGCAGAAAATCAAGTTACATCACATTTCAGGAATGAAACTCTGACAAACTCGAGAACCCCTTGTACGTAAATACAATAAACCCAGTATTTTTGGTATTGTAAAACAATCTCTAGATTTTAAGAGACTACTGACTCCATAAACTGAATGCACAATTCAGTTGAGGGAGGCAGTAGTCTCCAAAAGTCTAGGCATTGTTTTACAAAAGCAAAACTACTGATAGTATATTTATACCATTTCAGTTATTGGACAACCTTAATCAATAATAATAAAAATAGTAATAATAGTAATTATTGACAGATAGACCAATGCAATTCAATTATTCAATAACACTGAACAACCATGGCAACATCAAGCAGCCTTGACATGACGGTTAATTCTGTTCAAATTATTATATACGATATTGCTCTTCTCAAGCGTCTCTTGTTTGTTTATGTTGAGATTGGTAGGAGATTGTAGAGGAGTGGTCGGCGTACGATGTTATCTTTTGGCCACAATATTAAAGCTATATATTGTGTGTCTGTTATTGAATTATCCTGCCACACTGATCTGGGAGCTCAACAAATAGTAGCAGAACATGGTTTGTAGCAGGTGGAAGGAAATTGATGAGTATTAAGACAATAATAACGAAGAGAAGATGACCGACAATACCGATTGTGAACAGGCGAGAGTGCCGATGTTTGGAGGAGACAATAGTTATGACTGTTGGATACAAGAATTAAAAGCATGGCAGCTTATCATAAGTACTAAAAATACGAAACAAGCTATGACAATCGCCCTATCATTCCCAGAAGGAAGCTAGGTGAGTGGTAAGATTGTTTGAAGAGGTTGACATTGACGAATTAGCACTTGGATAAGTGGTATAAAGAGGATGAATGTCGGCAGCGTATGAAGCATGGACATAATTCGATAGATATAAAAGACACTATGGAGAGGTATATTTTGGAATTTGTGAAAAGAAGTGCAGTTTTAGGTAAGTACGAAGTGACTATACCAAAGTATATTTTAGCATTCAAACTACTGGATAGTGTTGGCCTAGAAGTTAAAGACAAACAAATAGTGTTGACAGCAGTATCTTTCAGTGAACCAGAAAAAATTTTTGAGTCCATGCAGCAAGCCTTTAAGAAATTTTTTGGAAGCCAAGAAGTATTGTCATTGGGTGCAGTGTATTGTAATGTATTGCAGTAGTAGTAAAATCTGAGCCAGTGTTCCACACAGAGGATGCAAATATAGTCATGAGGGGGAGAGGCCGTGCAGGATTTACAGGAAGAAGAAACATAGCAAATAGAAGTGAGAAAAGTGACCAAAAAACTATGCTGATAAATAAGGTTAAGTTAGAAAGTGTTATTAATGTGGATCCGAGTACCATCTGTCTCCAGCATATCCGAAAAATGTGTATGTAATTAGTGCAAATGAAGAAGTACACGAAGCTGAGTCATATGCTGTTGTTGAAAGTCCTGAAATGATGTCAGTGTTGATAACAGAGTCTATTAGTTATGCTATTCTCGAGACAGTATGCAGTTCTACAGTTTGTGGTATTGACAGGTTGAAATCTTATGTACAGACGTTATCAGAAGAGGAGAAACTGATGATAGAAGAGAAAGAAAGTGAAGCAACATTTAGATTTGGTGACGGTAATGTGTACAAATCAATGAAGGTAAAATTTCCAGTGAAAATTATGGGTGACAAAGCAAATGTAACAGCTGAAGTGGTAAATTGCTCTATTCCCCTTCTATTCAGCAAGAAATCAATGAAGAGAGCACAAATGAGATTGGACTTGGAAAATGATATTGCAATAATACAAGGAAAAAAATGACAATGAGGTGCACTTCTTCAGGATGCTATTACCTTCCACTTAGGGATGAGAATTAAGCTTGGAAGAAAACAGAAGAAATAGTGCTAACCTTAGCTGATGATCAAAAAGAAAAGAAAAAAATTGAAAAACTGCAACAAAAATTTGGTCATTCCATTTGTAAGAGACTTGATTCAGCTATTATAGGATGCTGGTGTAAATGACGAGATGTGTTTTGTATATGCTGAAGAAATGTCAAATAGCTGTGATATATGCATGAAGATTAAGAAAACACCATCAAGGCCAATTGTAGGTGTGAATATGGCAAATGAGTTCAACGAAATTGTAGCAATAGACCTAAAGGAGTATAAGAAAGGAGATATATATTTTCTGCATATGGTAGACATGGCAACAAGGTTCTCAAAATCATGTGTGATTAAAAGTAGACCCTAAGGAGATAGTTGAAAAAATTATGGTGACTTGGTTGGGAACTGGCTTAGGAGCCCCTGCAAAATTTCTTTGTGATAATGGTGGTGAGTTTGCTAACAACACGTTCTCGGAGATATGCGAGAATATGAGCATTCAGGTGATGCATACAGCTGCATATTCCCCCTTTAGTAATGGCCTGTGTGAGTAGAATCATGCAGTTATAGATGAAATGGTGGCCAAAATAGTGGCAAAGAAACCAGAATTATCTTTAAAAGTGGCTTTAGCATGGGCAGTTAATTCTAAGAATTGCCTTCAGATAACAGGGGGTTTCAGCCCTTATCAACTTGTATATGGAAGGAATCTGAAACAGCCATGTACCATGAGTGACGAACTTCCTGTACCAGAAGGTACAACATCTAGTGAAATGATAGCTAAACATCTCAATGCTAGTCACTCAGCAAAAAAAGCTTTTATTGCTACAGAGACCTCTGAGAAAATACGACGGGCACTAAGACATAAAGTGAGGAACACTTGAACAGCCCTTAAAAATGGCAATCAAGTATATTTTAAGAGAGAAGGGCAAAAGAGGTCTCTGTAGCAAAGGACCTGCTACAGTCATTGGTCAAGATGGTAAAACAGTGATCTTGAAATATGGTTCAAATAATGTAAGAGCCCATGAAACGCATGTTGTTTAGAAGATAGCATACAGTTTTGACAGAAATACTGAAGGAAGAAATTCAGTACTTGATATGTTGAGGCCTCAAAGAAAAACAGTGGAGAGGGTTACAAGTAAAGAGATAGAAGCAGTTATAAATCCAGTGGGAAATATTGTAGTAAACAAAAGTTGAGATAACACTGAGGAAGAAGAGGACCACACCACAATTAGGGGTAGTGTAATAATGAAATATATTCCAAATATTGGACAGAGAGGGAAATTCCTGCCAAAAGATTCAGATAATTGACAGACAGTCTTCTTCTTCTTCTCAGCTTTAACCCAATTTTATAAGGGGTCGCCGTTGTGAATGAGTCAACTCCATCTATTTCTGTTCTGTGTTTCATTTTCATCAGTACCCTTCCATTGCAAGTTTCCCCTATACAATCACACCATCTTTTTCTTGGTCTTCCTTTCCTCCTTCTACCCCGAACTTCCATCCCCATCGTATGTCTTCCAACACGATGTTCGTCCCGTCCTAACAGGTGTCCATACCATCTAAGACTTCCCTCCTGTATTTTCTTTGATAATTCAACTACCTTTGTCGATCCACTCATACACTCATTCTTAATTCTATCCTTCCTTGTTACTCCAGACATCCACCTCAACATTCTCATTTCTGCTACATCCATCCTCCTCCTCTGTCTTCCTCAAACTTGATGTTTCTGTTCCATATAACATAGCTGGTCTTACAACAGTCCTGTGAAACTTTCCCTTCAATCTTAGTGGTACCTTCTTGTCAGAAAACACCAGATGCAGAACTCCTGTTATTTCATCCTGCCTGAATTCGATGTCTCACTTCTTTATCCATGCTTCCACTAGCCTCTAATATGGACCCCAAGTACTGTACTTGAACTTCTGTACTCTCTTTATTTCTTCCCCATCCATTCTTATGCAATGTCCACCATCCTCAGCAATGTTGGCACACATATATTCAGTCTTTAACCTACTGATCCCCATACCTCTCTCCTTATGTGCTGCTCTCCATCCCTGCAACTTCCCCTCCAAATCCTCCCTCCTCTATACACACAATACAATGTCATCTGCATAAAATATAATATGCAGACAGTAACTGTGCAGTCGTGCTGGAAAATCCACAGGAAAATACAGTAGTTGAGAGGAATATTGAACATGAAGATGGATGCATTTCAGCTCTTGACTGGAATAGATATGTAGAAAAATGGGTACCTGTATTGGATGAGGATAGAATACAGGAACCTAGTGAAATAGTAATGGCTAGTGAAAATAAAGATTATGAACTTATCAAAGCAAAAGAAAAAGAACTGAAAAGCTGGAAGAATTTTGGTGTGTATAAAGAGGTTCTAAATGCGGGTCAAAAAGCATTACCAGTTCGATGGGTAGTAACAGATAAGGAAAAAGTACTGACAAAAAGAAACTTAAAGCACAGCTGGTTGCCAGAGCTTTAGAGGAAAAAGAAAACATTTAGTCAGATTCTCCCACTGTTAGTAAGGAAGTGTTGAGATCTTTTGTTGCTATCTTGGCTTCCAAAAAGTGGGCAGTAAATTCAATTAATATTAAGGCTGCATTTCTACAGAGCGAACGATTTGAGCGTGAAGTATATCTTATTCCCCCTGTGGAAGCAGGTTATGATAACAATATACTATGGAAGTTGGAAAAATGTGTATATGGCCTTAATGATGCAGCTAGGAAGTGGTATCTCACAGTAAAGACTTTCCTCCTGAAGATGGGATGTAAGAAAGTGAAAACTAACCCCGCAGCATTCTACTGGTACCATGAAGGAGAATTATGTGGTTTGTTTTTAATGCATGTAGATGATTTCTTGCGAGGAGGAACTAAGAAATTTGAAAATGTTGTCATTAACCAAATCAGAAATAACTTTCAGGTTAGGGAACAAAGTAACACTATTTTCAAGTATATTGGACTAGATATTATTCAGAATAAACATGGAATCCCACTTCATCAAAATGAGTACTGTAAATCTCTTAACTCTATAAGTGTAAGTGCTGCTAGGGGATTAAATAAGAATATGGAGTGTGGTGAAGAAGAAAAGGAGAGTTTTAGGAGTTTTGTAGGCCAACTCAGGTGATTGTGTACTAATTCAAGATCTGATATATGATCTAATGTGTTAGAACTTAGCTGTAAGGTAAATAAGTCTGAAGTAGAAGATCTGATTGAGGCAAATAAATGTCTAAGGAAAGATTGTACTTTTCAGAGTTCAATATGCTTCCCAGGACTAGGTGACACTTCCAAGTATAAATTGGTTGTATACAGTGATGCTTCCTATTCTAATCTCCCAGATGGATTTAGTAGTGCTGGGGGCTTTGTAATTTTTCTTGTGAGTGAAAATGGAAATAGTTGTCCATTGTATTGGGAGGCAAAGAAAATAAGAAAGGTTGTAAAAAGCACACTTGCAGCAGAAACACTAGCAGCTGCTGAGGCAATGGATATGGCGTATTATCTTGGAAGTATGTTGTCTAAAATATTATGTGACAAAGAAAGTAAATTGCCTGTGGAACTCTTTGTAGATAAACGTTCACTTTATGATAATGTGCACTCAGTTATAAATGTATCAGAAAAAAGATTAAGAATTAACATTGCTATTCTCAAAGAAATGGTTCAAAATGGTGAGTTGAAAATATTTTGAGTGGATTCAAAAGCACAGTTGGCTCAACTGCGAGTTCAACAATGTCCACACATTTGCCTTAAAGCCAAACACTGTTACTCATGCAAAAAAACTTTGATAACTTTCAACAAACTTGTTCCTTTTTCAAACAAATGCAATACACTACAAAATGCTTTTAAATTCCTGGCCTATACTGTAATTTTTCCATGAGAAACTTCATATCATTATTTACATCCCTTACCACTTCATACAAATAAACACTTAACAACCAATACACTACAAAATGCTTTTAAATTCTTGGCCTATACTGTACTTTCTCCATGAGAAACTTCATATCATTATTTACATCCCTTACCACTTCATACACATAAACACTTAACAACCAATACACTACAAAATGCTTTTAAATTCCTGGCCTATACTGTACTTTCTCCATGAGAAACTTCATACCATTATTTACATCCCTTACCACTTCATACACATAAACACTTAACAACCATGTCGACATCACACAGTCTTGCTGATAACCCACATTCACTCCAAGCCAATCACCATCTATTAATTATGTAAGAACTTTGACTGCTTTCAACACTTGTTCTTTTCTCATATAATCACAAAACAATAAAACACTTTTATATCAACCCTGACATACTATCCCCATGAAAAACCTTACACCATTATATACTAACCTTACCACTCCATAAATATAAACACTGAACAACCACGTCAACTTCACACAACTTGACGCAACCCTAATTCACCTAAAAACCAATCACAATTACCCATGTAAAAAACTTTGACCACTTTCAAAAAATTGTCCCTTTTTCATAAAATTGAAACATACTACAAAGCAATTCTCTATCATCCCTCACATCATACCATTACCTTATTTGTTGTGTACTCACCATTTCTTATGTACCATTTTCTCCAAGTGCCAGTGTCAGAATAGTACTTATAAAGTGGACTGTCAGCAAGTCGATGTAAATTCACTGGGCAGGAAAGGTCAGGCCAAGAGGCACAAATTTCTGTGGAAGTAAGGCCAGCAGTATACTTTTGACCAAACTTATTACATAACATAGAATCAATAATGGCCTCCATCTTCACTAACGCTTTAAAGCTTTTTTTATTCAAACCCATAAAACAAGTTCCTCGATCTATAGCAACAAACCAATTGATGTGTTTTTGCATTGAGTGCATGTCTGAATGATGCTCATTGGTAATCAGTTTCCAATGAATTTCCAAATTATTTGATGGTTTCTTTTGGGCTTTATGCAAGGGGAGATTCTGCACAACATCCTCTGAGGGTAACAGAATCTCTTCAAGCACTCTGTGTTCACCACATTCATTTTCCGTCTCTCTATTTTTAGGAACAGACTTGTCAGACAAATCAATAAAATCACTTCTTACTTTTATACCACTGTGTTCATTGCTTTCAGGGCAAAAATGATTCTTACTGAACAGATGGTCGACTCGAACATATGAAAGACTTGACACTCCTGTTGGAGCTTCTCTGCCAATGAGTGGCTGTAAGGGAGAGAGAGCATTCTTACCGGCAATAACTAGATTATTTACATCAGTATTAGCTCCACTCAAAGTAGTACTGTTCTTACTGTTTGGTTCAGTGCATTTTTCTTCAGTTGGTAGCACAGGAGTTTGGAAAATGGTTTCACACTCATTATTCTGCTTTCCCTCTTCGCACTGCGACTTACTATTGGAATTATTGTACAAATGCTTTGCTTGTGTGGTCGAAATGGGGGCATTTTCTTTTACTACTGTAGTGTTTCTAAGAGGTAAAAGAGTGTTCTGGGAAATATTTTCACAAGGGACTATTTGATTGTCCTTTCCATTACGCAGAACTTCTGGGTACTCGGTCAAATCAGGATCATTTTCTTCTGCTAACACTGTCTCTGTAACAGGTAACTGTGTTTTCTTGGGCAAACTATCACATTTGGCAATATTACTTGGCTCTCTGTTAGGCAATGCTTTGGTACATTTTGGCACACTGGATTCACTTTCTTCGGCTACTGTTGTTTCTCTATGAGTTAAGGGCTTGCTTTGTTCACAGTTAGAAATCTTATTTTGTTCTCGATTGTACAAAACTTCATTGCTCTCAGTTGTACCAGGATCATTTTCTTCAATTTGCATAGGTAACGGTGAACTCTTGGGAATTTCACTGCAAGTGACAACTTGACTTTGCTCTCCAGTAACCAAAACTTCAGTATTCTCACACAGAACAGAATTATCATCACTTTCTAATATAGTCTCACTTGAAGGCAAAAGTGTACTCTGAGTATTATTTTCACAAGTGATAACGTGACTCATCTCTACACTATCCAGCTCTTCAGTGGGTTCAGTAAAATTGGGACATTTTTTGTCTGTTAACACAGTCTCTCCAATAGATTTATCAGTGCTTTGGAGAATACTGTCACAAGTAACATGGCTTTGCTCTGTGGTATGTGTATCTTTTTTGCACTCGATCGTGGAATCATTCTCTGCTGCCAAGTCATGCTCTTCAAGAGGTAACAATGTTCTCTGGGAATTACTTCGACTAGAGATAATTTGGTTTTGTTCTCTGCTATCCTCTTCAGCTAAGTCATGCTCTTCAAGGGGTAACAATGTGCTCTGGGAATTACTTCGACAAGAGATAATTTGGTTTGGTTCTCTGCTACATAGAGCTTCTGTGCTCTCAGTGAAACTAGGAGGAGTATTTTCTAGTACTTTAGTCTTATCAGGAGGTAAATGCAAGTTCTGGGGACTGATTACACAAGTGGTAAAACTTTTCCCACTCCTAGGCAGAACTTCAGGGTATTCACTCAAAGTGGGTAAATTTTTTTCATCAAATATGGTCTCTTTAAGAGGTACTATTGTATTTTGGGACACACTCTCACTGGTACAAACTTGACTTTGCATTACGTTTTGCACAACTTCAACATTCTCAGGCAAAGCGGGACCATTTTCTTCTGGTGATGTTTTCCTTCCAACAAGTAAGAGTGTGTTCTGGGTATTATTTTTCGTACTGACAACTGAGCTATAATCTCTATTCTGCTTTTCAGAGAGTGTCACTGAAGACTGAGCTTCTTGCCTGGTTAGAGCGGGTTCGTACTCTTTTGGCCTGGCCGGTGTACTCTCAAAGGGAACCGATTTTTCCAGCACATTAGTAGGTATATTACTTGTCATCTTGAATAGGATCCTATGAACAGTCTTTACCAACTAAACAACAGTCCTTCACATATAATTAAATATCTTAAAACTTTCTAAGTTTCAACCTCTTGGTACTTTATAATACCTGTCTTAAAATACCACAGCAATAACTTTGGAATTTTATTCATCACTTGAATGCATCGTATAAAACTTGCACTAATACACTCATCACATTAAATTTGCAATAATACAATGTTTCCGTTTAATCCGTACTACAGACACTATCGATGTTATAATAATAAAACAAAGTTCCTGTTTAATCCATACTACAGCCACTAACTCAGTAATAAATACACTGTTCTTGTTTAGCAATTACAATGGCCATTATCTCAGTTATAATAATAATTCATAGTTCCTGTTTAGTTCATACTACGACCAATATCTCAATAAGCATAAAAATAATGTAAAATACGCATAAAACTCATTCCTTCTGAATATAATCTTCATTTATCCTTATCATTGTGAATGAAAGGCCTGTGAAAGAAAAATACATAAGAATTAAGAAAACAACTTCAACTCAAGCATAAAGTGTTCGCTACTTAAAAGCCATAAATAAGGTCGATATTTCAAATAAGAACAGAAAAGGGTATAGCATTACAATGATAACATAAAACTCAAAACTAAACAGGAATGACCATTTTTCATCCAGTGGTCATTATTTGCCTCTTCAAATTCTCAACTGTCCCATAAAAAGCCATGGAAACTATGTAAAAGTATTTTCAATGTACAGGCACTCCCCTACTTATGAACAAGTTAGGTTCCAGAAGTCCGTTCATAAGTAGAATTGTTTGTAAGATGCGTAAAAGTAAAAAAGTACTGTACACTACATACATAAGTAGTACTGTACAGTACTTAGGCTAAAAACACTTAAATTCTACATAAAGCATAAAGTATACAGTATTAATGAATTTCAATACAGTAATAATATTGTAATACAGTAATATAATAAAGTACAATAATATATACATTAATACATGGGTAGATAATGGGTAGGTTTTGTTCGTATCTGTGAATGTTCGAAACTCGGCTGTTTGTAAGTAGGGGAGCTTCTGTACTTTAAACAAGAACAGAAGAGGGAATAACAATTACAAAGATAACATAAAATTCAAAACTGAAAGGGAATGAACAATTTTCATCAACTGGTCATTACTTGCTTCTTCATATCGTAAATTATATCATAAAAAGCCTTGGAAACTACGTAAAAGCATTTTCATTGTACAGACACTCCCCTACTTACGAACGAGTTACGTTTCAGAAATATGTTCATAAGTAGAATTGTTCATTAAGTTGAGTTTAGGTAAAAAAAAAGTACAGTAAAGAACATAATTTGCAGTACTGTACAGTACTCAGGCTAAAGACACTTAACTACATAAAACATACAGTATACAGCATAAATGAATTTCAATACATTAATAATTAAATACAGTATGGTAATATACTGAATACATTAATACATGGGTAGATAATGGGTAAGTTTTTGTTCTTATATGTAAACGTTCGTAATTCAGTTGGTCATAAGTTGGGGAGCAACTGTACATGTACAGTATTTTTCATGTGCATTGTATTATAATTTCGTTAGATAAGTACCTGCACATGTGGCAAAATAATTACTTATCACACCATCATGTCTTAATCATTACCATCTTAACGGCTGACAGATGCCCATCTCAATAAATTCTGTGTAAGTTATTTGAGACTTACATTCGTAGTTACATTTATTTCCCTGTCCCTACATTTACATCGAATGTTCTGGCATATTTGTAACACATTTCTGAGTATCCCTTCACATCTAAATAGTCACAACACTTCCCATCTCTGTTTCTCTTTACTTTTTTCTTATTATCATAATTACCATTAACTATTCCTTCAGCCTGTCTATTTATTGCTTATCATTCTCTAAGTTCTTCCCTGTTCTTAGGCCGCTATTTTTGGTTAAATGTTTCCTTGGTGCCCAGTCCAGATAAAAGAAATTATTCTTGCTTGCCCAAATGTCACATTCATAGAAAAAACAAATGTTTGAATATTTACATACCAAACATTTGTGAATCAAGGTGAATCTGTATTATTCTAATATACACCGATTTAAGAAATGCAGAATTGTAGGTCATCAAATATTTACATTCATGAATTTGCACGTCAAACTTTCGTAAATCAAGGCACATCTGTATTATTCTATTATACACCAATTAAAGACAAGCAGAATTGAAGGTGATCGCATATTTATATGCATGAATTCACACGTCAAAATTTCATAAATCAAAGCGCATCAGTGTTATTCTATTAAGAACCAATTAAAGAAATGCTGAATTGCAGGTCATGTGACATTTATAGTCTTAAATTCATGGGTCAAACAGTCGTGAATCAATTTGCATCTGTATTCTATGTGGAATTATTGATAAGAATGACCAAATTAATGATACAGGTGGATGAACCGATTATATTGTTTTAGTTTGCTAACCATGCAATCTAACTGTGTCCAAACAACACCACGTCATAAAAGTGAGGGTGACTACCTTATTTACAACAAACACATCAACAACATCAAAAAAGACTCACTGTGCCAATCCTGGGAAAGCCCAGGATTGGCACTGGACTACTCTGGGGTCTTGGGGTTGTTTGGCTGGGCAGTTCAGAGAACAACAACCATGCCAAAAAACATAAGGCCTCAAAACTAGGGGTTTATTTTCCCAAACAACAGGAATGAGCCAAGCCAATCTGCATTAGTCACCAGTAATAAAACAAAGTTTTGGCACATGCTCGTAGAAGAGAGAGAAAAAAAAGGTATATGTTTACTTTCACACCCACAGTTTGACAAAAATCTCATGTGATTTATCATAATATTAGGATAGGCTTTTGTTAGCTTAGTTTATCCATGGTTAAGAAGTGAGTTGAGAATTGAATTCGTTGATTTTAAGTTTCAAAAATGTTTAATGTTCCACATTTCCAAAACTTTCTTTGGCGGTAAACATATTACATCTCCACATTAACTTTTTATTTATTAATTTTGGGTAAATATGTACTTTCACACCTCCAACATGTGAAATGATAATGTTAAGTACTGAAAGAATATCTAATTCAACTAAACTAGGGATGCGAAAGTAAAATTTAACTTTTGTATCAGTTTTTTGGTAAATGCTTACTGTTACACATATAATGACTTTGATATTTAACATTACAGTGAATTCCCATAAAAGAATCTCATCAGTTTCTATTACATTATGTTAACTCTTCAAGGGCCACAGTAGCTCAGTGGTTGGAGCATTCAACTTTGGAAGCAAAAAACCCATGTTCGATCCCACTGCCAGGCATTAAAAAGGGCATCTATTCATAATTCCTAAGCTCTCACCTGTGTGTCCAAACCCATTCAAATGGAGATTAGTGACACACAACTTTGCAAACAAAAAGAACAGGTTAAGTTAGTTTACTCTGAGAAAGGACAAAAGTTGATAATTTAGATGATAATTATCCAGTGGTTTTGAATTTTTTCAAATTTTTCAAGATCTTCTCACATTGAAACTTTTTTTTTTTTTTCAATTATCCCCACAAAATAAATGCAATACATAAAAATGATATACTGTAATGGTTTTGAAGCGTATTAATTATGTATATTCACATCAGAATTTCGTATTTACAGAGAGCGCATGTTTTCTGAAATCAAAGTGGCCTGTGGATAAAGTTCTTTACATTTGGACGCGTCTCAATTTGTAGGTGAAAATTATATCTTTCCTATGGTTTTTGATGTGATCTTGAGAAATTTCGGAAACTGTACGCTGACTTAACCTAAAAGATAATCAATTAAGACATTTTTCAAGATCATATTCATTTAAAAAAACTCAAAGTCTGGGGGTAAAGCTTGTTACAATTGGACCCGTCTCAATTCGGAGGTGAAAATTATATAATTCCTATGGATTTTGATGTGTACTTGAAAACTGTCGAAACACGTATTCTGACTTAACCTAAAAAATAATAGTTTATGACACTTTGTAACGTCATTTTCCTTCAAAAACATATAATAACCATGAAGATTTGTCGTAAAGTAATATTAAGTAGGTAAGGTTAGGTTACGTTAGCATGCATTTTCTAAGGGTTTTCAAGGTCACATTCACAGCATATCAAAACCATACAAAAACACTGCATAACTCTCACAACAACTTGACATAGGTCCAATAAAAAAGCAACTTAAAGTGATCGAGCGAATGCAATGAGTCCATGGAAACCTGTCCCAATAGATATTTCTTTGCCCATGATTCGAACCAGAAATCCCACTGTACTAGCCTGCTGGCTAGTACAGTGGTAACGCGCTGGCTTCGCATTCACGAGGTCGAAAGATCGGTCCCCGTCCAAGACCGAGAGTTTAAGCTGTTTACTGGCAGGAACTGCTGTGGGTGGACATCACAGTGGGGGGTTGGGGCTTGTCCTGGCTGACGAATACCCATTGTAAAATGGAAATAAAGTTTATTATTATTATTATTATTATGGTAGAGAGCAGAACATGCTAATCCCCGCACCAGAGAGAGCCCTCAACGCAAGAGCGCGACTGATACGGCCGTTCCCCTCTCTTTTTCGAGAGTGGTTCGTTTCCGAATTGGTTACGCCTGAACAAGTGAGACTCTCGACGGGATACGGGGAGACTCAAAGGAGTAACTTTTCACACATTCGCTCGTTTTTGTTTTCTTTACACTCAAAAATCCAAATTTACCCGCTCTCGCAGTCTCCCTCGTTAGCGACGGAGGGAAAAACCAAATATCCAGTACCACAAAAACTAACAATTTTGGAGAGAAATGAATAAGGAAACCATTGAAAACACGCCATGTGCTATTAAAAGACCCATAATGACAATTGTCAACTCGATAGGGATGTGAAAGTAAACAAGTACCACAACATAACAGTAATTTCATGACCAACACGTCCCTTGGCTGGATTTTTGAATCAGTATAACCTAATTTAGCCCATTTCGTGAGTCTTTCCTAATTCGGAGTGTGAAGAGATAATATACTGAGATATCAGGAGGAAAAACACTGAAAAACACAGCACCACGGACAAAGTATATAAAACACGCCAAAAGGAACTAATGCTTTTGTTTTGTGGTTTGGCCTACGTTACATTCTCAGGGCTTCTCGTATGACGTCATAGTCCGCCATATTGGACGTGAAGAATTTTTAAATTTCGATGCCTAAATTCTGCTCTCTTACTGAGCACAGCAATCACCATGGACAGAGATGTAAATCTACTGATTTATTTGATGGCCAATGATATGAAGAGATCAATATTGGACTGTAGCAGTGAATAGGAGCCTACTATCGTTCAGTTAGTGATAAATACCTTAAGTAATTGATAATTTGCCCATTCGCCATGTTGACTACTTAAATTACTATAAATGGTCATTAGTAAGTAGACATTGTACATTAATTGAATTTACTCCTTCTCAAGCCAGAAATCTAATTCAGTATCAAATTACATGAGATATTTGCTTACAGTCTGTATATAAATAGATAAACTTAATAAATAGATAAACTTAAGCAGGATTTACTAATGGAATGGTGGTGGCTCGCTATAGTTATGGATATTTTTAGCCTTAATTCCAAGAGCAATATTTATAGTACTTCAAATTATTTGTTACTCTGCATAAAAAAAAAATTGTGTGGATAGAAAAAAAAAATACTAATAAATTTAAGCTTGGGGTAAACGGCATTTATGCAATAGTTTAAACAAAGGAAACACCCAATTAACTATAAAACCTTTCCTATATCCTCTCAAGCCATAAACAGTCTCCCACAACGTAATAAAAGTTTCACTAAATTACAAATATTACTTTTGTCGAACATTAAAAATATATAAAAGAGATCAGAGAATTTTTTCTAATAGAGTTATTTTATGAAGTCTTTTAAATTAATTACATTCTTGTATTATAATGAAAATATTACATAAGGAAAATAATGCTGGAACATTAAATGGAAAAAGAAAACGAATACCAGTTAACAAATTATGCAGTAACTAATGTAAATGTTTAAACTATCAAATTAATATTTTAATATTTGACAGTAAGAGTTGGCAGATAGGATCAAATATTTTTATTACGAGAGGCATGGAATAATCATATAAGAAAACATAAATGACCAAATATTACTTAATTTAGTAGAGTATCAACATTCATTGTTGGTAGAAATAATAATCACAGTGAATATAAGAAACTGCACTTGAAAATCTACTATTATTTGAATATTAAAGTCCATTATTTACTTGATTATAGTTCAATTATTACCTGATGAGATGTGTAGAGGACTTCCTGTTTTTTTTTTATAAGTGTGACACCGGGACAGGCAAAAACTGCCCGTCAACACGAAGAAAAGGAAAAAGGTTAAGGACAAGGCAGATATGAGGTAATGTCACACAAAGGAAAACGATAGACAGAAAAAACAGTCAAAGTACAGAAGGACCCAGAGATATGGAGGACTAGGTCCTGAGATACCGATTGATCTGATTTTTGAAGGATGATAGGTCATAAGAATTAGGAAAGACAGAAGGAGGAAGAGAGTTCTTATAACCCCCTAAATTCGGAAATCCTGACACTGCTTTGGTAGAGGCCTAAAAAACGATCTTAAAATTAAATCCTCTACCAATAAAATATAATTAATATTACATACATGGGCATACATGTATATATTTTATAAGGGGGTTTGTGAACTGTTGACATGTGAATTATTATATAAATGCTCCTCACAATAAATTAAAACTTCCTCACACAGAATAATAAATTTTCCGACATTCATTCTACCTACGAGTGCTCTGTTAAATGAGCTCATTCTGCCCCTCACACGTAGTTATAAACATTATATGAAATAAGTTATATCTTTTCTCATCTGTCCAGAAAACCCAGATGTCGTCAGCAATCACGGGACTCCGAATCAAACTCGTATATCTTCCGATTCACTTATCTCTGCCACGTTCTTCTACTTGAGTGTCTTGTAGTATCTCATGAGTACAACTAATTACTCATTAATAAATGAATATGCACCGTCAATAATCACGGTAGCAATTGTATTTCATAAATATTAATTACGACCGCTTCCACGTGTTAAAATCACGTCACAAATATGAGTGTCTCATGGCATCTCACGAGATCAACCGACTTTTTGTAAGAAAGTCTCACAAAACTCCTATCGTTTGTAGGAGTCCTTGGTACTAGGACTAACGTGAGTTATGAATTGCTTAGAGGGCGATGTAAAAAGCGTTATCAAGGAGGTGAAAGGTTAATGGCTAAAATCCATTAGCGACTCACATTCCTTTCTCCGTCTTCTACGGCCAGCCTCCATAATAAACTACACATTATACATACGAATATACGTGCATACTTGATAGAAATGAATAGGTATACAGTGTTCACCCCCTTATCACGGTAGTTCGGTTCCGGGACCCGGCGCGAACCAGGAAAACCGCGGAGTAGGATCAGCCTATATGTACATAGATATAGATATTTTAATTTATTTTTACGTTTACACTGTATAAACCCTCCCTGTACTATTAACAAACCACCCATTACTTCATAAATAACAGCATGCAATGTAAATTTATATGAAAGTAATAGATAAAATTACGGTGAATTAAGTGGTAATTATATGACATACTCATTTACAATTATTTTAAAAAAACATGAATTATCTCACGTAGGTGAGAGTTACTGGAAATATAAATATATATGCGAGCTCATGTAGCTATCGGACACTACATATATCGCATGATGCAATACTGTGAGTTATGCTGTACGTACGTATATCTAAATTTATGTTTTTTACTATTTTTTACTGTTTTATTATTCTTAGGCTAGGAAATACTTGTTTTATCAATAAAATAATGAAAATTTTAATATTCACTAGTCACGTAGGAGAGAGCCTTTGCGTTTTCCGAAACACTGATACCGGTATCGTATTTTACATGGTGCAATACTGTTTACTATTTTTTACTGTTTTATTATTCTTAGGCTAAGAAATACGTTTTTTTTTTTCAATAAAATCATGAAACTACTGGAAATATTAATATATATGCTAGCTCACGTAGCAATCGGACACTATTTCGCATGATGGAATACTGTGAGTTATACTGTACATACGTACGTATATCTAAATTTATGTATATGCTAGCTCACGTAGCTATCGGACACTACATATATCGTATGATGCAATACTGTGAGTTATACTGTACGTACGTATATCTAAATATATGTTTTTTTCTATTTTTTACTGTTTTATTATTCTTAGGCTAGGAAATACTTGTTTTATCAATAAAATAATGAAAATTTTAATATTCACTAGGTTACGTAGGTGAGAGCCTTTGCGTTTTCCGAAGCACTGATACCGGTGTCGTATTTTACGTGGTGCAATACTGTTTACTATTTTTTACTGTTTTATTATTCTTAGGCTAATAAATACGTTTTATTTTATCAATAAAATCATGAAACTACTGGAAATAGACATATATATGCTAGCTCACGTAGCTGCGACCCCAATACATTGTACGCTATCGAACACGCCGTGGCTCAGTCGGTAGCGTCTCCGACTCTGAGGCGTCAGGTCGAGGGTTCGCACCCCGTCACGGTCTGAGGTTAGCAAAGGCATGCACTCAGCGTAAGGATTACATTTGCCAAAACAAGTCCTTCGCAAGAAGGCAACCGTCCTAGCCCTTGGTTGATAAGGGAGTCCGTGACGTAAAACCGGAACCGAAACCGCAATACTGTGAGTTATACTGTACGTACGTATATCATTCAGTTATTAGTACAATGTATATTAATTTAAAATTCATTTACTTATTTGATGATTGTACAAAATCTATTGTATTTATTCATCGTAATTTGGACCAAATATTCCTTTTGTAAAGATTATACTTTTCAAAAGAGGTGGTCAATAAACGTATCTATCTATCTATCTATCTATCTATCTATCTAAATTTATGTTTTTTATTATTTTTTACTGTTTTATTATTCGTAGGCTGGAAATAAATTTTTTTTATCAATTAGATAATGAAATATGTTTTTTTTCAATAAAAAATGAAAATACTGAGAATTTTTTTTTTATATTTTAATATATTTGCATATACCCATAAAATAAAATAAAAATTTATAAAAAAGAAAAAAAAGCGATACAGTGAGAATGCGAACCAAGAAATGTGATTAACCGGGGGAACACTGTACATATTAAGTCTAAAAGTATACATACATGCACTTATGTTACAATAAACAAAACTATTATGCAAAACAATACTTACATAATGTACGTAGAAATAAACTGTCTTGAAATATGTTCAAGACAAGATGCTTTGTTGTAAAGTAATTTTACCCAAGCGGTGTAACATGGCTCAAGTGGTGTGACGTGATATTTCCAGTTTGGTTTTCTGGGTAGAGTACGTGTTTACAGAGAGAAGACAAAGATCTATGGCTCTACCCGCAGGCCTCTCACACCTCTGCATCCCTTATCGAGGGAAGTCAGAAATGTCACACATTTCTGTGTTGTTCTCATGAGAGCCGAAAGTCAGCCTCCACCAATACATCCATGTGCACTTAAAAATACACATATAGGCACTCCTTGTGCCCAATTGGCATTCCTTTAGCCACCCCTAACACTATAGGTAATTGGTTGTAACCCTCTTTTCCCTGGAAGCCTATTGGTGGAGGCGTGCCCAAGAATACCACGCCCTGCCATCTTGGTGATACAAAAAGAGTCAGAAGCAGTGAGAGAGTCAGTCAGAGATTTTTGAGGGCACGAATAAGGACTTAGATTTTACATTAAAGGGAAGGGGGTATCGAGGTGTAAAATAAGTGTATTACTAAATAAACTGGCAGCTTAGTACGAAACCATGCCTAAAGTACCATGAAGAGACAAAGATTATGTACCAGTGCAAACTCGTGTGTCGAGAAAAAAATGCAAGATACAGAAGAATATAATGCCTCGGTAGAGGCAATGTCAGGAGAGGAAAAAACTCGCTGAATCTTTGAGTTATAGGAGGAGTCACGACACCTAAAAACCAGCACCGAGTATGCAACGTCAAATAAAAGAAATTTGGGTGACGGTGACGACGACTCTACAGACAGCAAGATCGACGCCTCAAACTACGACGAACAACCTGCCGCTCCGAACAGAAAAACAACGCGAAATGACTCTATGCGGATGGAGAAAACACATTAGGTTATGCTCCACTCTCATACCCTTGTTTGGAAAACGCCACGAGTCAAAAACTGTCCTTTATACTTTGACGGCGCAAATGTAAAAGGCCTCAAACACCCACCCATATTCCCGGCAGCTGAATTCCTCAAACATCTGTCTCTGCGGATGAGAAGTGCCGAGTGGACCGATGAGTACTGCATTAATGAAGTGGTACAAAGATGCACCAGAATCGCATCCGATACGGTAGGAGAAGTCGAGTAGTCGCAGATTACGAGTTGGGAGACTTTTAGGGAATGGTTTATGAATTATTTCACAGTGCGCCAGTCCGGAATTGTGCTCGAAGATGCGGAAAACAGTTGAGTTTGTATCCAAAGAGGATTGAATCCCTAACTAACTCTGTGAGTGCGATCACTGATAACCCGTATATGCATCATAGTATCGAGCGGGGAGCTCTGCAGAACACCCTTCTATCTAGGTGCCATTTCTTGCTGAAATCTACCATGCCAATTCCCGAAATAGTGAAGCAGCTATTGAGCTGGTTTGAGAGCCACTCCAGGCATGGTCTCTCGGAGGAAGAAATCGATTAGGAAAGTGATCCAGCGATCCCCGTCACGGCGATGGCGAACGACCGAGGACTGAGGTCTCGAGTCATGGATAGGGAGAGATTCGGAAATTGTCACGGCCTGGGCCACAGATGGGAGAGGTGCGCACAAACATGGCACGCAGGTGAGCTTTGCTTCAATTGCTTAGGATCTGGACATAGGATGCTCCTCCGTGAGAATGGTGCATGATCCATTTCTGTTTAGAAAAAAAAAGCTGCATCCCCGACGACCCCTTTGGGAGAGATTCCTGAGGACCCAGCAACCCAATTCCATCCCGAGGACTCAGCGATGAGAAGTCGCTGCTCCTCCGGAACCAGAGATATTGGGAGTCACCGAGGCGACCCCCACAACACAGCTATGTACTTATAATTTCTGTCTAGTGAGTAATGAGATATTATTGGTGAAAATTGTGGTTGGAGGACTCTGCCACTTTGCTTTGCTAGATAAAGGCTATGCTGTATCATTAATTGATCATAGTATAATTGCAGTACCCATTACTAAATTAGATAGTACAGTACTAATAACTATAGTGGGGGATAATACCCAAAGTTTTGTTAGAATTAAAGAGGTAGTAAAACGAGTGATTGCGTTTGAAGGGTACCCCACGAGATTTAGATGTGCCTTTCTTTTATTGCCTAGGTTAAATATTGAATGGACAAAGGTAATAATTGGTTGAGGACATGGTGAAGATGGGAATATATATTGATAATAAGTGGGGGAAGACTACTGTGACCGTAAACGAGAAGGATGTAGTTGCATGTTCCGCTCACGCTTCAGTGTCTGCATGCCTTTTGAAGGAAGATACTGATAACTATATCATAATGCATCAAGAGGAAATAATTGAGAGCGGTATTGCATGTGTTTTGGAAGCTATTACTTCGTGGGTAGTCCCAGATGGACAAGTCTTATACATAGAATTCAGAGGAGATTACGCTGATTTTTTTCTAGTAATCTGTTGATAATCCCTGACGGACTGTGAAATTTAAAAGTCATGTGTGTCAATATATCATCGGTCCTGTTAACTATTCCTAGAAACACGAAAATCGCTGAATTCGATGAAGTACGGCAGTGTTACAGTATTACTGTTGTTGGGGTCACCGAGGACCCAGAATGTATTGCAAACTTGCAGACATTAGCGAGAGGGTTGAGCTCTGCTGAGCATTCTACTTTCAAAACTGAACTCATAGCTAAATATCATGATATCTTTTCCTTAGCCTCGGACCCACTTGGAGAGTGCACCTTTATGCCATTTGATATCAACACAGGAAATCATGCCCCCACATTTGTAAAACCCTATTGCACTCACATAGTATACAAAAAGAAATTAGAGAGCATGCTAGCTGATTTGGGGAAAAAGGGGTAATTAGATTATCGAAAAGCCCTTGGCATAGTCCCATTGTTGTAGTAAAAAAGAAAGATGGCAACTTTCGGCTGTGTGTAGATTTTCGCAAACTAAATATAATTTCTGAAGGCGATAAATTCCTCCTCCCTGTAATTGAAGATGTACTGTGTCACATCAGCTGTGCAAGGTATTTTACCACTCTCGACTTACTGGCGGGGTACCACCAGGTAGTCTTAGGGGAGAGGAGTAAAGCCAAGACCGCTTTTTCTGTGAATAATAAACTTTATGAGTACAATTGTTTACCTTTTGGGTTAAAAAATGCCCCAAGTCACTTCAGCAGACTTATGACAGCAGTACTCCTGGGCCTCATTGGTAATGCCATGCTAGTATACCTAGATGACCTAGCAATAATTGGAAAGACCTTTGAAGAGCATGCTCGAAACCTTATTTCGGTCTTAGAAGCCCTAAGGCAGAATAACCTTTGCTAAGTGTCAGTTTTTAAAGCAGAAGTAGAGTATTTAGGCATGTGTGGGTGTGGCAGTGTTGCATGATAAAATATAAGCCATAGAAAATTTTGCGAGACCCAAAACTTGTAAGGATGTTAGATCTTTTCTTGAACTTTGCTTGTACTACCGTAAATTTATTAATAAATACACAGACATTTCCCAGCCCCTAGATAGACTTCGAAATGCGCATAAGATCGCCTGGACGCCTGAGCATGAAACCGCTTTTGTAGCTTTAAAGAACGCCTTAATGTTTACCCAAGTACTCGCTTATCCTGAATTAAATCGAGAATTCTATGTCAGGTGTGATGCCTCAGACGTCGTGATTGGTGGAGTAGTGTCACAGATAGATGACGAGAGAAGGCACCCCCTTATTAGTTTGGCTTCCAGGGCACTTGCAGACACTGAGAGGAGATACATGACAATCGAATGAGAGGCACTCGCCATTGTGTTCGTGTAAGAGAAGCATAAGTATTTCCTCCTAGGATATCCGTTGATAACTCGTAGCAATCATTTACCCTTGAAATACTTGTATGCAAATCCACTAAATCATCAAAGACTTTCACGATGGTTGTTAAGACTTATGCAGTTCGATGTAAAGGGGTTTGAGTTTGTGCCTGGAAAAAGTAACAAAGTAGCCAATGCTCTGAGCAGGGAAGTGAGGGAGGTTTCAACCCTAGCCATTACATGTTCGATGGGGACCGCAAGTCCTAGAACCGTGGACACAAATAGTCATGTGACTACAGAGGCCGACCGCGATTCCACGCACACACTCCTTCAGAGTGATGGGGAAAGAAACCCTCACGAGGTAAATAGAAGAGTGACTAGGGGAAGTGCTAAAGAGGGAAAAGACAGTGTGAGTTGTGAGTATGAGCAAGTGATTACCTAATTGTTAATTAATTGTGATTACCTAATTGTGTTTACGGGAAAGAGCTCAAAGCTCGTATCTTCCCGTCTCCTCATCGGTTCCATTTTATACTTAGTGATACTTATCATACCTGTCCTTAAAACTATGGATTCAGATAGCATTAACTACCTCCTCGCTTAGCGAATTCCAATTATCAACTACTCTTACACTGAAAAAGTATTTCCTTACATCCTGCAAAGAAGTTTTCTTACGAAGCTTCAAACTATGACCTCTAGTTCTAGAGCCAGCCATATCAAAATATCGATCCCTATCCACTCTATCATAACCATGAAGGAATTTAAAGACTGTCATCATATCCCCCTCAATCTTCTAACTTCGAGTGATGGTAAGTCTAATTCCCTCAGCCTCTCATCATAACTGAGATTGCGTATTTCTGGCACCAGTTTCGTGGCATGTCTTTGAACTTTTTCAAGCTTAGCTATGTGCTTTTTCAAGTGCGGATTCCAAAAGGGGGCTGCATATTCGAGTTTTGGCCTCACATAGGTTACATAAATATTTCTGAACATTTCCTTGTCCATGTGCCTGAAGGCTACCCTTACATTTGATAAGAATGCATATGCTGCCCTTACTATGCCATTTATATGTATTTCTGGAGACAAATCTGTCAGTATGTTTACTCCTAGATCTCTCTCATTTTCTGTCTCTTGAAGTTGTACTCCAGCCACCGAGTAGTCAAGCTTGGGCCTTCTTGCACTTGTACCCATTCTCATTACCTTACATTTTGAAGTATTGAATTTCATTAGCCACTTTTCTGACCACTCATGCAGACTATTTAGATTCTCCTGAAGTTCTCTACCATTGTTCTCGTTTTTTACTTTCTTCACAATCTTTGCATCATCTGCAAACATATTCATGAATGAATTTACACACTCTGGTAGGTCATTTACATATACAAGGAACAAAAGTGGCCCTAAAACTGAACCCTGTGGAACTCCACTACTAACTCTTCTCCATTCAGACACAGAGTGTCTTACTCTAACCCTCTGTTCCCTTCCTTCTAAGTAAGTTTTTATACATTCCAAAACATTTCCACCTATTCTAGCCATTGATTGCAGCTTCCTAATAAGTCTCCCATGTGGAACAGTGTCAAACGCTTTCTGGAAGTCTAGGAATATGCAATCTGCCCAGCCCTCTCTTTCCTGTAAGATTTGGCTTTCCTCATCATAAAATTCTAATAAGTTTGTTACTGTTGATCTACCCTCTCTGAAGCCATGTTGCCTCACTGACAAAAAGTTGAAGGATTCCAAGTGAAGAGAGCTATGTTTCCTTAGTAGTTTCTCCATAACTTTGCAAACTATGCTGGTCAAGGAAACTGGTCTATAGTTCAGAGCCATATCCCTCCTTCCCTTTTTGAAGATAGGTATCACATTTGCTTGTTTCCAGCATCTTGGAATCTCCCCTGACTCCAGTGACTTTTTAAATATGATACTTAGTTCCACTGATAGTGATCTCGTAAGGAAGCAAGACGGGGATAAATTATGGGGGGAGGTGAAGAAACTCTTGCAGGGAGTGGCCGGTAAGGTCCCTTCCAGAATTCGATGCCAGATCAATTTATTTGTAATAGAGGAAGGAATACTTTATAAAATTCATAAATGAAAAAACGAAGAAGGGGGATGCGCGGCAGTACTTCTCGAGGAGTTCAACAGTTGCGCCCTTTCCCTTTGTCACACGAGTCCCTCTGCAGGCCATATGGGGGTAGAGAAAATGCAACAGTTGCTGAGTACAAAGTTCTACTGGGAGGGGATGTACAAGGACGTTGCAACGTTTGTGTCACTGCTTCAAAAGTCAAGGTAGTACAGTTCCATCTGCCCGGATATGGCCGAGGTGTAGTTTTAAGTGGGAGAGAGTCCATTGTGATTTAATAGCCCCCCTGCCCAGATGAGACGATGACTACTCGTACATTTTTGTACTTACAGACAAACGCACAAGATACATCTTCACGTACGTGATGAAAGATAAGAGCACGGCCTCGGTAGCCATGGCCCTACACCAATTCACATTAGTATTCAGATTTCCCAGGGAAGTAGTAACTGATAATGGGTGCGAATTCATGAACGAAATATTTGCCGACTTATGTGAACTGGCGAGAGTTGACCATGTTGCTGTCCAAACCTATAGACCGCAAGCTAATGGGCTAGTAGAGAGAAGAAATGCCTTCATCATCACACTATTATGACAACTCACTGCCTCTGACCCCCAAGGATGGAATTTTAAACTGAAACAAGCAGAACAAGCTCTTAATTTTGCATATCATAAGTCGATAGGTGACTCCCCTTATTTTATTGTGTTTGGTGAAGACCCCAAGCTTCCTTGGGACACATTTTCCCAGCAAAAACAGTTGCCTGTATACGATGTCGGGAGTCTTAGAGCGTTTGTCGTAAATACTGCCAGAAAGACATACGAGCTTACTGCGGCCATCCTAGACAAGCAAAGTGAGAGGTATGCAAGAGATTATGATATACGGCTTAGTACAAAGAGGCATGAAGCTAAGGTAGGTGATAGAGTCTATGTAAAAAATGTCAACCGCCAGAAAAAAATTTTCCCTTTTATCTAGGCCCATACTGAGTGCTAGAGATAATGCATGATCACATAAACCTTAGAAATTTAAGCACTGATAAAATTTGCCACTATCATTGCAGCTTGGTCATAAAAAGGGAGTGTGAGCCCACAAGAAACTACAACAAAAATGTCACACATCCGTTTCCTGTATTTGAAAAGGACGAGGTCAATCCAGAAACTGAAGAGACAGGGAAGGAAACAGGACACGCATGCAAATCTCCCCGCAAATGCTAGCCATCTGAAGTCCAGAAGACAATATTAAGTTGCATTTCAGGTAGGAAAAGAAAGAGAGAGTGAAAAAGTGGGTAATTAAATACCTAACCGATTGTAAGCATGGAAAAAAAAAGAGAAGAAAATTATATAACTTCCCTCCTGTCTGCTGAGGTATTCTGTTGAGCAGTCACTAAAAAAAAAAAAAATAATTTGAGTTCATGCAAAAAAAAAAAAAACACACACACACACACACACACACACACACATATATATATATATATATATATATATATATATATATATATATATATATATATATATATATATATATATATATATATATTTTTTTTTTTTTTTTTTTTTTTTTTTTTTTTTTCATTGTACGATTCCTTAAGAGATTTTTAAAACTTAAAGTTCATTTTTTTAAATGTTGCAAATGAAATATATTTCTTTTCTATTTTATTACTGCATGCACAGTTACATTTATTTTTTTTTTATAGTTCCTGTTGAGAGGTGGATATAGCCTTCATAAGACAATTGTAATATTCTGAAGATAATTATTATTAGCTACTCTTCATTTTTGTGATAGTAATAAGTACTCTTGTACTAATTTAAATTCTTTGAGTTTTTCAGAGCTGATGTGTTGCAAAAAATATATTGTTTTTAGAGTTATATGGTGGGTTGCTCCGCATTCAAACAAACAAACAAACAAAACAAACAAAAACATTTATTTCCATTTTGTACAATGGTTATTCAACATTAATAGTAACTTATAAGTAGACATGTAATTAAACTAACAAATAAGAGGGTTAGACATATAGTTAAATTAAATGTAGCTTTCATAGAAAATAATAATGCTGTAATAAAAATGTTACAATAATGTTAATAATAAAGTAGTAAGCATGCCACTAGATACAGGATCGTTATTATCGGCATCATTTCCATATTTGTTTCCTTACAATGAGAGTAATTAGTTCTTAATGAGCAGCAACTATTTGTCCAAAAGAAAACTATATAGTTTGCCTTTGAAAGCTGTGAAAGAGGCTGCATTTTTAAGATGCTCTGGAATATTATTCCAGAGTGTTGGCCCTTTGATAGTGATCATCTTTGAACCTGCTTCTGTGTTTGTTCTGTGAATAAAGAGCTCACTGCTCTGTCTTGTGTTGGTTCCCCTTATATCCCTGACTGTTTTTAAATCAAATAGCCAGCTAGGATAATGATGGTCCAAAATTTTGAATACAAAAACATAAATAGCATAAGCGACCTTATATTCTGCCCGCAGCCACCCAAGTTTATTGAGAGCTGGTGTGATGTGGTCATATTTTCTTATTCCTCCCAGGGCAACTCGAGCTGCAAAATTAATAAGCTTCTGTATTCTGTTTATCTGAGTCTTAGTGGTAGCTCCCCAAACAGTTGTGCAGTAATTAATGTGACTTAGGGCTAGAGATTCAACAACAGTTATTCGAGTGGTAGTCTCAAAATTGTCTTTTATACGTGATAAGTACATTAATGTTCCTGTAACCTTTTTGCATACTTTATCTATGTGGGAATCAAACAACATGTGGTTATCAAAGTGAATTCCTAGGTTTTTGACTGTTTTGCTAGGTGTGATTATATTGTCGCAAAATTTAATTGTTGTGTTTTCTGGAATCTGTGCTATGTGGAGCCTTGAACCAATAAATATGCACTGTGTTTTACTTTCGTTAATTAACAGCCCAATTTCTTGGAAATAGGTTTTAATTTTTGACAGAGTGTTTTCTGCTCTTAAAGTTAGCTCTGGGAGATTATTAATATCACCACTAAGGAGTAGTTGAGTGTCATCTGCATATTGTACGACTAGACAGTCAGAAATGAAAGAAGATAGATCATTTACGTAAATGGAGAAGAGGATAGGACCAAGTACTGATCCCTGTGGAACACCAAATGATACATTTTTTGGCACAGAGATAATGTTGTTAAGACGTATGGACTGTTTACGATTAGATAGATACTCGCTAAACCAGCTTGGATCAGTATTTAAGTTAATACATTTACTTAAAAGAATTTCATGGTTTACACTGTCGAAGGCTTTTGATAAGTCTAATAATACGAGAAGAGATATTTTTTTTCATATCTATATTATTATATATACTATTCGTAACTTTAAGCAGTTCAGTTTCCGTCGAAAGTTTCGGTCTGAAACCATGCTGGTTAATATTTATTATTCTATTCGATTCTAAATATGACATAAGTTGGCATGCAACAATTTTTTCTAATATTTTAGAGAAAATGGGTAGGAGGGAAATGGGACGATAGTTTGTCACATCTTCTCTGTCCCCCTTTTTATGCAGAGGAATTACATGTGCTATTTTCCAAGAGTCAGGAAACTTTTTAGTAACAATGGAAGTGTTCATAATAGTTAGAATATAGGATGCAATCACGGGTAGAGCATCTTTGATGAACTGAAATGGTATACCATCTGAACCATAAGAGCCAGAGTTTCTTAGGCTCTTTATGGTAAGAATTAGGGTAGCACAATCGATAGGAATATATCTTGAAGTACTCTCTTGTGTTTTCATTGGAAGAATTGTCATTTAAGCAATTACTCATATTCACTGAGTTGATGTTTTCTTGAGTTTTTTCATATGTATTTTTGCCAACGTTAGCAAAATAGTTATTAAAGTTTTCTGCTTTGTCTTTCAACTCCGTAATATTTTCATAACTTTCCGAGGTACTCTTTTCATTTGGTATCATGCTTCTTATCACTTTCCATGTTGCTGCTGTATCATGTCTAGAGTCATTAAATTGTTTTTTGTAAAAGTCTTTTTTACTTACACTGATGAGAGATCTGACACGTTTCTTTTCTGTTTTATAACGTTCTCGGAGAGTCATATCATATCTATTCATTTTTAGCTCTTTTTGTATTTGATTTCTGATTTGCATTGCCTCTTTGATGTCATTAGTTAGCCAGGGGGCTGAGGGGCGGGTTATTTTTCTTGTTACAATGGGTGCACAACTATCTAAGCATTCAAGGAAGACTTTTGTTAAAATCTCAACCTGCAAATCGACGTTATCTGTGTATTTAATTCTATTAAGTGCATTTGTGTTGCATAAAATGGAACCGATCAGGAGACGGGAAGATACGAGCTTTGGGCTCTTTCCCGTAAACACAATTAGGTAATCACAATTAGGTAATCACTCTTTTACTCTCCCTTTTTCCACCGTTTTCTCCCCCATCCGGGGTACTCTCACCTCGTGGCAACACTCGGTGCTTTATTACCCTAACTACATCTCTCTCTCTCTCTCTCTCTCTCTCTCTCTCTCTCTCTCTCTCTCTCTCTCTCTCTCCTCTCTCTCTCTCCTCTCTCTCTCTCTCTCGTACTGAAAGATATTTTTTCTCTATGTTGACAGAGTATTTCTATTACTGATTTTTTTTTAAATTCTTTTGCAAATTTGCTAGATGATAAATGTGACCTAGCTTTAATATGTTTGATGAGTTTTTTGCATGCTGATATTGCATAAATAATGAAGAAATTGAAGAGAATAATAGTGAGAGTTTTTCTGCCACATATTGCAACTGTCTTGAAAAATATATGAGCTCCCACTGATACACTGAGCAACAAGAGGTTAGTGGCTATCCTACTATATATATTATGACAGCAGTAATTCGGAAAAGAAAAAAGAAAGTAACCATAAGAAATTGATTTGAAATGAGCATTATTATGAAATATAAGTACAGAACTTTGCTCTTGCCTCAAAACGCCAGTATCACTTGTATATTCACTGTTATTCCTAATTTAGTATTCTTATTTCTATTTTTATTATTATTATTATTATTATTATTATTATTATTATTATTATTATTATTATTATTATTATTATTATTATTATTATTATTATTACATTGGCTGTTGTTGTTGCTATCACTCCATGGCCCTTATTGCTAATAATTAGTTCCCTAGTACTATCAGTAGTAACCAAGTGATTTGTATCCTTATCTTTTTTTAATTCATGCCCTTATGTTACAGTAGTCACTGTTAATAAGAGTATTTCTTTAGTGGCTATTCTCAGTATTTCATGACTTTTTTTTTCTTTTATACCTATACCATATTAATTCCATGCGGAGATAATCTAATAGTTACTAAGCTACTTCCAAATTATCGTGAACACCTATCTGAACGGTGTAGATGTACGTACAGCTACCACCTTATTTTCAGGCAGCCCCCATCTGCAATTTTCACATACCAGTCCCTTTTACCCATTGGAGATATTGCAAGTGCCTGCAGATTCAGGGGAGGCGCAGTATAGCCTTTGAGTGCTTACATATGGCCGTTGTTTGTACCCAGAAGTGATATCTAGTCTTTCTTACATTTGTAATTGCGACATTAGGCCATATTTTCCGGCCCTAGAATCTACTCCAGGCTATTTTATTGCTGAATATGAGTTTGAGAGGGAGATTCACCTCCGGGGGATAGGTGTCTTGAGAGGAAAAATGATCCTAGGACCACCTCGTGATTCTTAAAGCGGGCGGAAAAGGCTCATGGCAGATATATATCGACGCCCTTCTGTTGTCCAGCCGGTCTCCAGAAGTAGGATTCGCGGTTCGTTGTTACAACCCGGGCTTATCTCACAGTGTAGAAGTGAAGGGATGATGGAAAAAAGTGTGGGAACGGCCCAGTACCTAGCAATACCCCAAATAGTGGGACTCCATATGGGGACAGAGGGAATGTGTAAATTATAAGAGGCACATGAAAAAAAATTCCTAGTACAATAAAAGTATAGGAGAGAGAGAAGAAAGAAGAAGTAGCAGTTACCCTGGTTGAGTCGTGGATCAGAAACCCTTAGTATAATTATTATTTGGCTTTGTGCACTTCATCTTGCAGGAATTACGTTTAAGAAACACTACTATTAAAATTGGTAAACTTCTATATGACATTGGTGGCACAGTGGACAATAAACTTGTTCTTCTTTTTCAGCTACCAAGCCTGAACTTTTTTTTTTATATATATAGATTATAAGATTCAAATTAAGAAAGCTTCAGTGCCTCCCCTAGAAATGGTATGTAGATATAAGAGAAAACTAGTTACCCCAGATTTAATTTAGTAAGTGTCATTTATAAACAGTGCTTGAATTTTGATTTAGTACTATGCTAACCGGTCTTTTCTTAAAACATTTTTAGATATTTGTCACTTACCAACTGTATTTCATATTAATTGGGTATTATAACCATTTTTAATTGTTTTCTCTCTACTATTGAAGAGTGTTATTGAATAGTTGTTGTTTTTTTATGAAAATGTTTACTCTCTGTTTACTGA